>VNKC01002146.1:0-54401 GCA_008042775.1 Drosophila pectinifera
ACAGCCAAATGCCGTTTATATTCGGAATCGCCGTTAAAATCTTGATTATTTAATAATAAAATATGGAAAAAACAAAGAAAAAAAATTTTGGTCGATTTTTGAAAAAATGATAAGGGGTTACATCATTAAAATTGTCAAAAATTGGCAAAAAATTAATTTTGTCAAATTTCTAAAATTAATATGCAGATTAATCAACCAAATAGAATCTAGCACAGAACTGCTTTCCGAATTAAAATTGAGGCTGTTTTGGCCATGTTATGGTTATTCTTAACTTAGCTTTGTTCAAAAATTAGAACATAAAAATGGCGATTAAAGACCCAAAAATCCGCATACTTGCGGTCTTCTGGAGAGCATATTTTGGCCAGCCAAGTGCCGTTTATATTCCAAATTGCCGTTAAAATCTTAATTATTTAATAGTAAAATATTGAATAAAAAAATTTTGGTGGAATTTTAAGAATTTTAGTTTTAAATGTGACTTGTCCAAAAAATTTCTTTGAGACCTTCTTGGCAGCATAGTTTGGCCAAAAATGAAATGATAGCCAAATGCTGTATATATTCTGATTCGCCGTTAAAATCTGAATTATTTAGCAATAAAATACTTACAAAAAATGAAAATAAAATTTTGGCCAACTTTTCAAAATTTTATAAGGGGTTACATCATTAAAATTGTCAAAAATAAACTACACATGAACATTAAATAACCAAATAAAAACTAACATAGAAAGACCTTCCGAACTGAATTTAAGGCTGTTTTGGCCAAGTTATGGTTATTTTTAATTCCGATTTGTCCATAAAATTAGAGTATAAAAATAAAGATCTAAAAATGCTTATATCAGAGGTCTTTTTGAGGGTATATAATGGCCAAAAATGAAATGACGGGCAAATGCCGTATATTTTCTGATTCGCCGTTAAAATCTGAATTATTTTTGGTATTAATATTTTTATCCTTGAGTTGTCCTTAAGATTGGGACATAAAAAACCCCATTTCAGGGCTTAAAAATGCGTAAACGACTTCTGAACAGCATATATTGGCCGAAAATGGAACTTAAGCAAAATGCCGTATATGGTTCGATTCACCGTTAAAAGCCTAATTATTTTTGGTATAAATATTTTTATCCTTGAGTTGTCCTTAAAATTAGGACATAAAAAACCACATTTAATTACCTAAAAATGCGTAAACCTGACGACTTCTGAACAGCATATTTTGGCCAAAAATGGAATGTGAGCAAAATGGCGTATGAGGTTCGATTCGCCGTTAAAAGCTTAATTATCTAGCAACAAAATACTTGAAAAAAAATAGAAAAAAAAATTGGGCCATTTTTGAAAATTTGATAAGGGGTTACATCATTAAAATTGTCAAAAATTGGACAAAAATTTATTTTTTTCTGATCTCTAAAGGCAATATGTAGATTAATGAACCTACTAAAAACTAACATAGAAAAGCTTTCTGAATTGAATTTACGGCTGTTTTCGCCAAGTTATGGTTATTTTTAGCTTTGATTTTGCAAAAAATTTGCCAAAAATTAAATGACAGCCAAATGCCAATTATATTCCGAATCGCCGCGAAAATCTTATTTAAATAGGAATAAAACATAGAAAAAAGATTTTTGGCCTATTTTTCAAAATTTTATAAGGGGTTACATCATTAAAATTGTCAAATATTTGCAAAAAAATTATTTTTATTTTATTTTAATATAATTGTACATATTTTCAGAATATCGAAGACAAAATAGTTTATAGCATGGATAGAGCATTATATTTCCCGAGCCTTATATTTCTTAAGAGCAATAATAATTACTTATCTAGTTACAATATTAATATTAAGATACAAGTACGATAAGAACCAATAAGAACACAATTTCCTTTCCCTTTTGACTAATCCCTTCTCTGTGGCTTTTTTAATTTTCTTGCAGGAACCGCCATTTAAGGACACACAAAACAACTTCGACAAGAACAAGCGGCAAATGCACTGCATTATAATTTCATTAAGGACAAAAGCCTTTCTCTGCCAGCGGGGAAACAACGTTGCCAGGAGATAAAAGGGCGAAAAGAGAAACCTGTGAAGGGGAGAGGATAACGTCGAAAGGCGTGCGGAGAAAGTCAGAAAGCCGCGGAGCGCATTGCCTACTTCGGGGCGCTGTCAAGCGAGAATCAAGAGCCTGGCATTTTTATGAAATTAATACAAAGGACGCGGCAAGGAGCAGCAGCTGAAGCCGGTGCCGAAGCAGTAGAAGTGCCAGCGGAAGCTAAAGTGGAACCGGAAGTGGCAGCCATGACAAAAGCGGCGGCGGCGCCAGGACAACGATGAGCGGCACTCCGATAGCGAAAATAATGGCAGAAGCGCCCCTCCCTTCGAGGCTCGACGTGACCGCCTCCGATCGGCTAATAACATTTACCCGCGGAGCAGATTCCACGGCCTAAGTTGACATGCCAACGTGACCCAGCTGGCGAAAGTATTAACCCAAGAAAGGCAAAGGCAGCTAAAAGCGAAAAATCACTGAATCTGAAACTGAAATCTGAAAGAGAGCACTTGAGACCACACTTGAGACAATGGGTGGTGGCCAGCAAGTTTGGACAGCGCTCCTCGCAGCGGCGACGCTGACCCTCAGCCTGGTGGTGACCCCGGTGCGGAGCTGTCCGCCGGAGGTGTGTGTGTGCAAGTGGAAGGGCGGCAAGCAGACCGTGGAGTGCGGTGGCCAGCAGCTGTCCAACCTGCCCGAGGGCATGGACCCGGGCACCCAGGTGCTCAACTTCAGCGGCAACGCCTTGCAGGTGCTGCAATCGGAGCGCTTCCTGCGCATGGACCTGCTCAACCTGCAGAAGATCTACCTGTCCCGGAACCAGTTGATCCGGATCCACGAGAAGGCCTTCCGGGGCCTGACCAACCTGGTGGAGCTGGACCTCACCGACAATGCCCTGCAGAACGTGCCGAGCGAAACGTTCCAGGACTACAGCTCCCTCATGCGTCTCTCGCTCAGCGGCAATCCCATCCGGGAGCTGAAGACCTCGGCCTTCCGCCACCTGTCGTTCCTTACCACGCTGGAGCTGTCCAACTGCCAGGTGGAGCGCATCGAGAACGAGGCCTTCGTGGGCATGGACAATCTGGAGTGGCTGCGCCTGGACGGCAACCGCATCGGCTTCATCCAGGGCAACCACATCCTGCCCAAGTCGCTGCACGGCATCAGCCTGCACAGCAACCGCTGGACCTGCGACTGCCGCCTCCTGGACGTCCACTCCTGGCTGGTCAACTACAACACTCCGCTCGCGGAGGAGCCCAAGTGCATGGAGCCGGCCCGCCTGAAGGGCCAGGTGATCAAGGGCCTGCAGCGGGAGCAGCTGGCCTGCCTGCCGGAGGTGAGTCCCCAGTCCAGCTACACGGAGGTGAGCGAAGGCCGGAATATGTCCATCACCTGCCTGGTGCGGGCCATCCCGGAGCCGAAGGTCCTCTGGCTGTTCAACGGCCAGGTGATGAGCAACGACAGCCTCATGGACAACCTGCACATGTTCTACTACATCGACGAGACCATTGGCGGCAGTGGCGCCGAGGAGAAGCGCAGCGAGATCTTCATCTACAACGTGGGCGCCGAGGACAACGGCACCTTCTCCTGCGTGGGCCAGAACATCGCCGGCACCACCTTCAGCAACTACACCCTGCGGGTCATCATCAAGGAGCCGCCGGTGGTCAACGAGGTCTCCTTCCCCCGCGACTACATGAACTACATCGTGGCCAGCAGTGCCGGCGGCGGCATCATCTTTGTGGTGCTCCTCTGCACCATTGTGGTCAAGTGCAAGAAGACCTCGGAGCCGGCCAAGCAGCGCAAGAAGTGCGACCAGGTGACGAGCATAGCCGGCGGCACGGACTCCTCGGCGGGCAGTGCCCAGGACACGGGCATGGGCATGATGAAGTGCGCCTCGATCCTGAACGACGGCGGCGACAGCCTGAATGGGAATGCCGGCCTCCTCCTAGGGGACACCCTCACGCCCACCAAGGCCGTGAATGGAGCTGCCGGGGGCGGCATCATCCTAGGCAACCAGATGAAGCAGAACCTCCTGCTCTACGCCACGCCGAATCCCGCCCAGCAGCAGCTGCAGCTGAATGTGAACCTGATGGGATCTGGGCCGGGCTCGCCGCCGCTCCTCCTGAGCAACGGCCATGGCCTGGCCGCCGCCTACTGCTCTCCGCCGGCCTCCCTGCGGAACTACCAGGAGAAGAACCCCGACCTGGTCAACGACGCGGAGAGCGTGAAGCACAAGCTCAAGACGGCGGTGAGTCTGGACGGAGCCGGCGAGTACGAGACCCAGAGCGACTGCGGACAGTACGAGGGCTGCTACCAGCTGACGGCTGCCCCGCACCCCGGCCACCCTGGGCATCCTGGACACCCCGGGCATGCCGGAGTGCATCCGCACTCGCTGCCGGGACACCCGCTGATGGGACGCTTTGCCCAGGCGATGACCACGCTGCCCAGGGGCATGCAGCTGAAGCCGTCCCCGCATCAAGTGGACGTGCACCTGAACCCCGTGTGCTTCCTGGGCCAGGACGGGGCCTTCGCCTACGACTACAGCAGTGCCCACCTGGTGCAGCAGTCCCCGCAGCAGCAGCAGCAGCAGCCGCAGCAGCATCAGCAGCAGCAGCAACAGGTGCAGCCCGCCGCCAACTTCTACCGGACGCTGCCGCACAACAGGTTGCACAAGCAGCAGCAGTTCCAGGCGGCGGCGGCGGCCGGTGGTCCCAATCCCACCCTGCGCTACAGCCTGGAGGCGGAGTTCATCCAGCGCGGACCCACGGTCAGCTATGAGAAGTACCAGCTGCCCAATGTGCGCTTTACCGCCGAGGGCTATCCGCAGCAGCAACAGCAGCAGCAGCAGCAACAGATGCTGCAGCAGCAGCAGCAGCAGATCCTGCAGCAGCAACACCAGTTCCCCTCGCCTCCGGAGGGCTACAAGAGCGACCTGGCCGTGATGCCGGCGCCGTTCCAGCAGTGGCCCAGTTGCCTGCCCGGCTACCGCTTTGCCCAGTCGCCCACCAGCCAGCCAGCGGTGGCCACTCCGCCGGGACAGTCTCCAGCGTCAGCACCAGCATCTGGCCAGGCGCAGGCCCAGAACTGCAGCATTCCCGAACTGGACGAGACCGAGGCCCAGTCGCCGCGCCTGGAGGAGGCTGCCTCCGCCGCCGCTATCGCCACCGCCGCTGCAGTGCCTCCTGCCGGCGAGGAGGGCGACCCGGAGGCCGCGAAGCTCAAGCAGCTGAACGGTCCGTTGGCCGACAGTCCCGACGAGGGGTACGTGGGCGACGGCCAGGAGACCAGCGACATTTGACCCGGCCAGCAGCCGGCCAGGAGCCAGGAGGAAGCGGCCTTAGACGATTCAGTGGCCCTGTAAGCGGCCAGGCTGATCACCAATCACTCATAGCCTAAGTTCACCCTTCGCAGCAGGACCTACCGCCCGAAGTCCTTGCCTGCCGTTACTTACACTTCCCCTTTTTTTCTGTTTGTTGGTTTGCCCGCAAAAAACAAGCAAACAAAGGCGGACCCAAGTTTAACCTAATAATTGGTAGAGAAAGGGAGAAAGCGGGAGAAAGCTGGAGAAAGAGAACTCGCAACGCGAGACCGATAAGGAGAAGGCCCAGAAAAGCGAAAGGAGCGCGCCAAAAAGGACTCTGAGACAAGCCGAAGAACGAATACCCATTTGCCTTTTTTTGAGATATTCTTGAAGTATATTTCTTTTTATTTATTTATGATATATCTATATTTATTGTAGGGAAACCAGGACTTAATTTAATTTGAAAAAGTCTTTAATATTTTTTAACGGGCTTTGGATTTCCTGGAATTGGAACTGGCTTTACCCCAGCATAATTAATTTCTTTAAATTTTAAATTTCTTACTTACCAAGAAATATGATTATTTCAAGAGCAGACTAAATGCCCCACTTCCCAGATGGACTGTCGACTTTGAAGGGTAGCAGGCAGAACAATGGACAGGACCTAACCTAATAAAGCCGAAAAACAAAGACGCCGCTAAACAAAAGCCTCTTGTCGTTGTTTGTTTCTGTTTGCTGCGTGCTTCGAGTGGCAAGCTGGCAGCATTTTATTTCCGCTGATGTAATTGAAAAACTTTTTCATTTAATATAAAGTTTTCAGCAGCCTCCCCGCAGCACAATGCGGAGGGCGAAGAAAAGGCAAAGAAATCCGGGGCCTACGACTAGACATGTGTGTGGGTTTGGGTGTTGAGGGACTCTTGGGTCTTGTATGTGTGCCGATTGAGTTGTCCGACTCTCGGAGGCGTTGTTAGTTGACAATCGGAGGCAGGAGGGGGAGCAGCCCACCGCCACCGCCACCACCGTCTCCTCGGGAACCTTGGGATCCACTTCGCAGCGGTTCCGAGCCGGTAGCTCACTTCAGAGCCAAGTGGCATGTGTTTTCGCCATGGCGACACCTGCTCTGCGGAACACAAAGGACTCCCCGGCTCGAGGACTCGGTTGTTGAACCTTCCGCAGGAGCCGTGCCGTGCCGTGCCGGAATCCGAATGCTAAGTGGGGAATTCCGGGCGAAAATCGCGAGTGGCATTAAGGACTTCCCCCTTTGTAGTGTGCTCTAGTTTATGAAATTTTAATTTGGGCCACATCCGCTACAGAGTTGCATTTAAATAATTTATCGGCTTTACTTTCCCCGGAACTTTCTCCGGGTCCTAAGCAAACTCACAGCCTCACCTCACCCATCCAGACCTTAATTCTCCCGCCTTAAGTTTGTTGTATCGAAGCGAACAGACATGAACACAAGTGTTTCCGGGTAACATCTAACGTAGATATCGTAAATTATAGCGACTACCAGTGTAAGGACTAACTAAATATAGGATAACCCCCGACCGTTTGAGACTCGTATGTACATGTAGCCATAGGAATCCTTTGAGCAGTGCCCCCCCGGCTTTCCCTTTTAACGTAAATGTTATGTAAAGTAAACATTGTAACCCTCCCATTGTAAATTAAAGTCCAAGTCGAGGTCATACATATAGCAAAATGTTTGCAAAATATTTTGAAGAATGTAAGTAACCCAAACAAACAACAAACAATTAGCAATAGACGAGCTGCAGATGAGGGAGACGAGCTGAAGCAATCATTTAAGCCGTATGGAGTACTGTAAATTGCATAAATAAATCATTAGCTGTAAGGACATGGCAAACACTATCACCTACAGGACACACACTCACACTCACGTACTCGGAACATTTTCAATGCGTAGCGAACGATTAAGTTTTATTTTCACCAAGTGAGCTAGTTGGCAAGATGCACCCAAAGGAATATAGTAACAGAAACTAAATGAACAAAACAAACCAAAAAAAAAACACAAAAAAACAGAGAAAAGAAAACATTTTAGCCTAGAAAACTGTTTGAATCTCGACACAAAAACACAGACACACTCGACGGAATATTGAACAAAGAATTTGCTGGCAGGCCTCTGCCGTATGGAAATAATTTTAAAATATTATATGGAATACACTGCAGAATAGTGAAAATGTTTAGCATTAAGTTTATTGTTAGGCAAGGCAGACATACACGCATAAACAAAATATATAGTGCGAGAGCAGTCACAAAACATTTAAGGGATAACAATGAGAGAAAACGTCAGAAGAACAAAATGAGAAACACAATCTAGTTATAAATTAATTTCTTAAGTTCAATTAATATTAAAATGCAGTACGATAATAACAGAGGCAAAGTGTAAAAAGGATAAGAGAGAAATTAAACCGAATAAAAGCATTAAACTGAAGAATTTAATAAAAACTAAATTATGCCGTCTCTTATTCAAGGGGAGGCGGACAATTCCAGCGATTGAATATTAAATAAACGGAGATGGAGCATTTCTTCAATTATTATCCTTTTCTTGCAGCGGAATAAAGCCGGGCTAAGGACGAGCGGCGTGGGAAATGCAAATGCGCCACTAAGTAGGCAGCATAAAAAGTCCAGCTGGAGCTGCTGGAAATGCCAAGCTGGATGTGGATGCAGGATATAAAAAGTGCTGAGAACAAAAAGGACTAGGAGAAGTGCAGATAAATACCTCTTGGGTTGATTAAAACCATCGTAGCCTGGACGTGGATCCAGTAGAGAATTCTAAAGAGTCAGGAATCATTTAAGTATGCAATGGAGGAAGTAAGCTGAGTTCAAGATGCCAGAATGCTTAAAGAGGATTAATTAATAGACTTGAATAATAAAAATATTTAATCTATAGATTTTAATAACAGAAATATTTAATCTAAAGATTTGAATAACAGAAATATTCTATATATTTAGTTTATTCAAATCTCGAGAGATTAAGAAACATATTTAAAACGTGAATGCTTTTCATGCCAGGTGAACACGTGTGAGGTTGGATGCAATTACCGCAACTTAATTCCTGCCAAGGCCTTAGTGCAATCCTGCGTGCATAATAACTGGTTTACTTGGCCAAGTTTGCCGTGCAACTTACCCGCTGCATCGCATCACCAAGGTCGTTGGCGGGCCTCAAGATGCGCAAATCACGCATACGCAGTGTGTACCCAAAATGAGCACATAAAGCGGTGGCAAGGTCGCAGCCCGGCTCCAACTCAAAGCCAAGCAGATCCGTGCACGGCAAATCCCGCACAAGACCCGGGGACCCCGCCCCGGACCGCAGCCCGCACAAGGAGACGCTGCCAGAGGCGCAGGCGGAGGCGGAGGCGGAGGCGGTCTGAAAACCCCGACCCAGCACTGACGCATTATACGTTTCAGTGCGCAATAATGTCATTATAAGGCGCAAAAGGAGCACGGCTGCGAGCGGCGAAAGGAAAGCACAACTGGGTCAGTTAATGCAGCCAGTTGTTACCTCGACCTGACATTTATGAGCAGCCGTAGAAGATAGCTGGACCGGAGCGCAGGACCCCTTGCCGGAGTCCAGCAATTAAGAGCAAGGTTTAAGCCAGCTCCGCTCCGGCAGCTCCACACGAGTCGAGTCGAGTGTCGAAATTTATTGGAAATGCCTTAAGCCCACACACCCGAAAGTCGTCTAAAGCCGCCAGATATATGGGCGCCCTCCACTCGAGCCACCACATCGTTGACAGCGCCGGAGAGGGAGCAATGCCAGGCAGGAACTGCGGCAGCGGCATCAAAATCAAAGTCGGGCATCCGGCACCAAAAACCCAGCACCCAGCACCCAGCACCGACCAGAAGAAACCAAAATCAGAGGCGCGCATAATTAATGTAGGCATAAAAACAAGTGACTTGTAAATATTGCCAAGGCAATGCACAAGATGCGGATGAGGCGCCGCACACCCAGGCTGCCGCACACGCAAAGGCAAACGCACATCTCCCAAATGCCGAGTATCTTTGGGATACGAATATGGCCGGGGCTGGCGTTTGGTGTGGCCACTTACAAAGTGGCAAGTACGAGCGAGGACTGCGAGGCTGAGGTTGCCAGGCAGAGCACAGTGGGACCTAAAAGTGAGTCTCTGACATATCAGTGGGAGAGTAAGTATGGTAAGATTCAAATCTTTATATATAGGTTAGCAAAGGTAAGCACAGTATTTTAATTTAATCTTCTTGTAACTAATATTCAGAACAAACCACACAAAGAGAGAGAGACTGCAAGCCACTTGCCAGCCATGACAACCACTGTTCTGGATCTTAGTTTCACTTTGGTGGCCTGGCGCCCGAGTGGGCAAGACGCAGAGCCACTTAAAAGCGCACACACACAGCCGGGGGTGAGGGTGTGGGCGTCCTGGTTGTTTATGTGTGTGTTCGGGCGACCCACTTCGTCCTGGCAGGACTGCTGGCTGCTTGCTTGCGTTTATACGGTCTGGCGATTGTGACATTGTAGCTACAATTACAAGCGGAAGTGACGCACATCAACGCACAAATATGGAGGCGTCTATCTCTGCTTTATGTATGGCTAATGCCCCACTAAAGCTGCGCACAAATTGGGCTTATCGTATGGTTATTCCGATTCTATTTTATGCCCAAACTCTCCTCGCCCCGAAACATTGTGTGAAAAATGTTGAGTCAAAGTTTGTGGCATTAATGCGGAACATCCGCCATGAGCTGTGTGTTGTGTGTGTGCTATATGTTGTGGGGCCAGCGGATGTGTGGCCCAGTCGTTTGATATCTACATAAGTTGGCCAGTTTGTCTTATAAAGTTATTAACCAAAATTAATGTTTGTTATAAAATTTGCTGTGTGGTTCGGAAGTGCTTGTGCATAAAATAAACGATTCAGGCAGTCCATATGCGTACAGCTGCTGTAGAAATTATAGATCTTTTGACTTAGGTTAGTATCTCTAAGAGTCACAGGAAATAATACTATCTAACATATGTTTTCAATGCTTTATTTATTAAATTATCTTGAATATAAGATCAGAATTTAAGTGCAGGCCATTATTGGGTCAAGTAAAGATTAGTTCAGAGAGAAATGCACAAATATATACACTTACTTATATTATATTATAAATAATTGAAGTTACTTCACTTGGAGAAGAGTATTGACGTCAGTTGAAAGACAAGAAAATCTCTCATTTTAAGTGCTATTTATTTGAGCGCACCTGTTTCTCCGATTTGTGGTTTTCAACCTCAAGAAAGGCAATCAGAGTCATGCATAAGTAAACTACCTCAATGCCAGGTGAGTAATGGCAAGCTCTGTTGGTCATTAAGGCTGGCAGAGATTAGGCATTGAGGCGGCTTAGCAAGCCAATTAAATATTGACGACGCCATTATACATGCAAGTCTAAGATCTCAAATTAAAACTAGCAATACTTAAAAGTTTGTGCATAAGTTACGCCCTATTTGGGGCATATTTCCTCAAGCTAGGAGCCTTGGCCAAGGCCAAGTCCCTGACATCAAAAGTGTCGTTGCCAACTTGGTTCATTTGTATGCCTCGTTTCGGTTTGGGCCATAAAAGAACGGATCTTGTCACATGTTACTTCTGGAGTCGGAATTAAATATTCACATTTACGCATGCATGCACATTAATTTGCATAACTAATAATGTCCTGCCAACGAAAAATGTACAAAACTTTTGGAGTCCCCAGCAAAGTGGACTCTGGACTCTGCCCGGGTCCGTGGGCTCTGGAAATATGTCAAACTGGAAAACTCGGATGACAAACAATGGACGGGGCCCGGAACGTGCCTGGCCACGAATCGAGCAGCTGCGGAGATGTCCTCAAATTAATTCAAACTCATAAAATATTGACTATAAACACAGACCTGGCCTGCCAGCTGCCGAAAGATGATGCGGGATGCCGTGGGATGGTCATCATTGCCATCTATCTTTGAAAAACCTACACGTATTCCGGGGACGGCTCCTTTTTGGCATTTGTCTAGTTGTCAATTTTTAATGTGGCTGCTTGACAAATCAATTTTGCGAGGCTCCGACAAATGAAACGAACAAAGGACTTCTTGGGAAACTTTCTATTTGCCAGATCCGGCACACAAAGAGCAATGTCAACGTCTTTAGGATAATTTGATTCGGATCTCGCCTCGACCTCTCTCATCGCCCAGGCTCTCTCTCACTATTTTGCCCAATTGATGGAATTTTAAATTTGTTTTGTCAGCCAACGTCCATTGACTTGCAATTAGAATAATTTTGCCAGCTGCTGCCTAAGTCGGCTCCTAGAGGTGGACATTGCCTTTGGCCATTCTGCCGGTGATTACACTCGAATAACTGCCAAAATATTTAATAGTCACACTTGCCACTGGCTTTCCCAGTCAGTAAGTTAACCTATAGTAAGGCCAAAGCCCTTTGCAACGACTATTTGATACCCAAATACGAAAAATATCATCTAAGTTTATATATGTTTCCCCACTTATCTAAGAAGTGAATGGATAGTTTAATTTTATTTAAATAATATTAACAAGGCACTTTGATAGATTAAATAGTGATATCTCACCCAGCCTTCCTTCCCTTCGTATTAGTTTATTGTTGGCCAAATGACTATCCAATATTTTCTCTCAACACACAAACACACTCGTCCGCTCGAACCCTTTGCCAAGGATATTCCAAATACTCTCCAAACACAAATCACCAAATAACCAAACAGGTTTCTGGCCAAAGCCCTCCTTGGCCACACACACACACTATTTCTCCATGCGTATTAAGTGTAATTAACTTGGCCAACAACTCCGACTGGGATCCTGGATGACCCGGAGGCCGGCCTGAGCTTTTGTTTGTTTATTTCCAGCCTTTGTTGGATAATTTAAATGGATTTTGTGGTTATTTTAAAGATAACAGTTGCAGTGCTCCGCTCCGCTCCGCTCCGAGTATCTGCTCCATAATAAGTCTAAGCTGGGCATGCGGTTCCAGGCCATCCTTCCGTTGTTTTTTCGGGTCCGGGCGAGGCTCTTTTATACAAGTTCCGGCTGACCCAGTTTCGGGTAGGAGCGCTAAAACGATTTACGGGCCAAGTCGGGAGTCTAGTTTAGGCCATGATACTATTACAATTAAATGCTGTTTGCAATTGAATCTTAATCGCCCTCGGAGGTAAGCAAAAACATTGCATTGCTGCTTTAAGGGAAAACATGGCCCTTAAATGCTGTTCTTACTGAATTTACAAGTCTGCCACCTTTGGCACACATTGACAATTCACAAAAGCTCAACACTTTGCTGCTGTGTAAAATCAATTTATATGTTAATTCGTAAGCAAAATCCACAATGCTGCCCTTCCCCTGGGTCTTGCCAAAATATTCACTCACGCAGCAAAAAAAAAAAAAAAGAAAAATGAAGAAAACAAACAAAAAACGGAAAGTTCAACAAAGTGTTGTAGGTGCCAAAACTGACATTTGCCGAGCCAATGGCAGTGTGTGTGAGTGCGGTATTGGGCTGGGTATTGGTGCGTAGAAGGACGCACAGGACACCAGCTTTTAGCAGGCAGCTGTAAGCCATCAGTTGGCAGAACAACATGACAGCCCTGAAAGGCGTCACATTTTAGCCAGGATTCACGCATCCTATATTGTGCTGCACCCAAACTAGGACATGTATTTAAATATGCGTTGGGTACAAGTTGCATGATATGCAAAGTTATTTCTAGCTTACTAAACTTATTGAAAACATATAGGAATATGCAGAAACTAAGCAAGAAAGCCTCTTTAAAATTAAACAGAAAAATCAAGACTGCTGTGACATTGTATTATATATTTAGTATATTAAAAGCTGCTTTTATGACTGGCACATTTATTTCCAGTAAAAATAATAATTATATTTAATAGACTTTCAAGTATTATTAGTTAATTAAAGAGTATTTAGACTTCGAAGCTTCCAAACTAATTCTGCGCTTCCGGTTTGTTGCGTGTGCGTTTAGACCCACCCTTTGGCCACAACAATTGCAGCCACTATAAAATATGGCGCAAGATCAACAGAAAAACCTCGGACAAGTTGATAGGGCTGAAAGCGAAAAAAAGAAACAGCCAAAATATGGTTAGCTTTAAAGCATTTTATAAAGCGTTACCCTTCAGGGGAGCGCAAAAAGGTCGCTCATAAATCTCGGCCGGGGAAATACCTACAATTTTTGTATTGTCTTCTAACTTTTGGCTTTTGAATCGGACGGCAAGCGTTTAAGCCATGTCGAGTTATCCTTAGTCCGGGTAAACAACTCGGGCGCTCTCATCTGCCACGCCCACACCGCCAGCCAGCAGCCAGCGCCCTACCAGCTAACCCAAAGCATTCGCACAAAGTTCAAGATTTAGATGCGTTAAGCGTTATTTATGGCCGCAAATAAATAAAGCTTAAACCATACGCAATGCCTCATTGTGGCGTTGAAAGTTTTCGACGTTCATTCCAATTTGGGTGTGTGTGGGTGTCTCCTCTCCTGGCGAGCCGTGCCAGTGAGTATGTGCGAAGGGATATCCCGGAAGGCCGCAGGACCTCTGTCTAATTAGGAAATGTTCGCATGCCGCATCGCAGCCGGAATAATAAGACCGCATTCAAATGGTCACAAGGATAAATAAATGTTCTATCTGCGGCTTACTGGTGAATATTAAATTAATTTCAAGAGAAGTCTAAATTACCTAAAAAATTGTTTCAATATTTTATGCAAAATAACCCTCACATATTTTACTTAAATAATAACATTATTGTAATAAATATTTTCTTATTATCCCATCAAAAATTTAAAATGAGTGATTTCTCCTTGAATTAAATAACTACAATTATTTGCATGCGTAATTAAATACCCCTTTAAAAACAAAGCTTTTTTCCTCGGCCAAACAAATATCGTATTATTTTATTGACAAGACAGCAGAAGTGTAAATAAAATATTAATTGGAAGAGCAGAATTAAGCTGTTTCATATATAGTAAGTTGAAAAAAGCTGGAAATGCACACGGCAGACACAAAATCTTTTGAACAAGAGCATTTTGAAAACACAACAAAACCGCACTGTTGTTCGGACTAATTAATTTTGAAAATTTAAATGTGCGCCGAGCTAATTACACAAACTCTATTGAATGCAAACAAAAACAGAGCACTCTGGCCTGGCTGGAGCTGGAAAATCGCTATAACTATTACAATTACCTGGACGTGGTTGGGCCCGGGCAGTCAATAAAAGCAATACAAAATTGTTAATTAAATTCTCCCAAAATGAACTGCGCCCAGCACTGAGCGGCACAAATCAAATCAACCGCCACTGGACCATATTAAATAGGATGCCGAGTCCCAAATCCATATACACGGTCGCCAAATCTGGCCCCACCGCTAAATTTACCTTCGATAAAATTCCAGCGACAAATGCCGCTCCGGACATCGTGCAGTTTGACGAAATTACCATAAATAAATGTAAGATAGAACCGCCAGCCATCGTGGAAAGGAGAATTTCTGATGTTATGCCGTCATTGGCAAATTTGTCAAAAATGCGTGTGTGTGCGGGTAAAATTATTGAGTTTTTGCCCAAATCGCAGAAGGTTCGTCTATACATTTTGCAACATTTCGCGACTGCGCGGAAATCGCAATTAGAGTCCGGGCCGCGCATAAATAACTCGCAAATTGTTGTGTGTGGCTCCTGCGCTCAGAAATTTATGGCGGGGAATCTCGAATCGCGAATACCAATTGGTAGGCAATAAATATGGGTAGAATAGAAAATAAAATAAAAGGGAATGGCCTTGTAAAATTATTGTTATTTATCAGACAGCTTAATGCTTTATTTATCCTCGCACTTTATTTTGTAGAGGAGGTAAATAAGAAAAAGATAACTAGTTGTTGATGGGAATATATTTTATATTCATATTAAAATAAATCTCTGACTATCCTAATAACTACTAAAAATAAACAGTAAGTATATAGACCTCATTAGTGCCATTGATCATCTGAAGACTTATCTCTTTTTATGATGTTTTTCATTAACCTTCAGATGCTCGTTTATTTTTAGCTCTTACCTCGACCAGGGTCCATCCATTCTGGCCGGCTGCTTCCGATGGAGAGAGTATGGCCGAGGACAGTTGGCCTGCGCATCAGTTAGGCACATAAATTATACAAACAAACTGAACGCAAAAGGCAAACAAAATTGTTCCGGGCCATGGCAACGTCGTAGGAATCGAAATAGGGTTTTCCCAGGGATATTGGGTTATTGGCTGGGGTGTGGGGCAAGGGGCGTGGGGAGTGGGGCGTGGGAAAAGCTCCATGAAAATGGGTTTGAGAGCGGCACCATCAGCGGCGTAAAATGAAAATCCGGGCGGCCCTTGTCAGCATGATTAATGATGACGTTTACAAAGGCAGCTCCACTGGCCAGCGGGCCATCAGGATCAGGGACTCGTTGGCTCCTTTTCCCGGCTCGAGGCGCTTGCAAAGTGTCCGTGCTAATCCACATCATGACTGCAAATAATAGAACTTAATCTATTTTCAATATGGCAGCGGCAGCGCAACACAAATTAAGAACTCATCAATTTTTAATGCCGCTCCGTGGGAGACGGGCAAAGTTTCGCCCTCGCCGGGCTCCACTTGGAAAATACACCCCGGGGAATAACTCGGAGTTCCCGGGCACCTCCCCGGATGGAGCTGGGACTGTGGTGTGTGCAGCCAGCCTGCCTATCTTGACCAACAAGGGGACTTAAGGTTATACTTTAACAAACAACATAAAAGTTTCACACTTTCCCTTCTTGTTTCCGGTGCCCTTGCGGGTGTTGATACAGCCAGCTTTGCCAGCTTCAGGCTTTAAAAGTGGACTTAAGTGCTAGGGAATTCTAAGTAAAGGAAGTACCTAATAGGAACCTATGTAATTATTATTATTTTGAAAAAATTATATTTTTCTATATTAAGTAAAAGAGGTTCCTTAAAGTGATTTCTTTGCTTCAAATTGCTAACCAGCATGGATTCCATTTCCCAATTGATCACATAATCAAGGCTCCCATAGCCACGGGTAGCGATCCAGTGGCAAACTGTACTCTCTTTCGTTTCCTGTTACCAACTCTAATTAGCATTTGTCCATTTAGCACTTCAAACAAATCGCATCCGCGCCCGTTGCCGTCTAAGCGATTTTAAAGTCGCGAACTGCAAACAGTTGCCCGTTGTCGCCCCAGTTTGCTCGGCTGTAATTGAAGACCGTCGGCCTGGGCACCACGGAACAGGAGCAGGAGTGGCTAGAGAGGGGAGTGGCCCAAACAGAGGGCCCAATTTCAGGCGAGCTGCTGATCAACCGCCAACAGCAAACACACGCGATGCCAAAGCAGTAACAGCTCCAATCCCAGTCGCCTAAAATGACAGACGCAGTCGTTGGCTCCACTCGCAGATGCTCCACCCAGCGGACGCGGATGCGGATACAGTTACAGCTACAGATACAGATACACAGCGACAGATACGGGATACAGACGCAGGCAGAGCTACAGATACGGGGGGAGGCAGGGGCAACATACTGCTAAACTAATTAACTAAGCGCAGCTGTGGCGACGTCACCTTCAGAGCCGCTGTCGTCGACCGCATTCGCGTCTACTGCCGGGGGTCAGGATTTTTTTCCGCCTCACTGCTGCACAAGTGCGTGCTGCAGCCCTGCGAGGGTCGATTGAAGAGGTTGCGAGAAGAGATACCAAAAATGATTGCAAAGTAAAAGTAGTTTCAGTTACTGATACATAGAATTTCAGTAAATAATCGAGTAATCCTTAAAACAATTACTTAGAATTACCTACAACTTCAAATAATAAAAACAATCCCTGCGAGGGCCGATTGAAAAGGTTACGAGATGAGCCACAAAAAATGGTTGCCAAGTAAAAGTAGTTTCAATTACTGATACACAAAAGTTCAGTAAGTAATCGAGTAATCCTTCAAAAAATTACTTAGAATTGCCTAGAACTTTAAACAATAAAAACCACAAAGGTATTCTTTTTTTATAGACAACAGTTCAACATATGTTTGAATAATATTAGCCCCAATATAAGCCAAATGAAACTCCCTTGGGCCAACTCATGTGCCCGCCCTCCCTGCGACTTTAGTGTTTTTGTGAGGCGGACATTAGGCTCGGGCTTGTTGTGGCCCTTGGTTTGGGCCTGGGTTTGGGGCTTGGATGGCGGCAATTTCCAGTTGCCAACTCTGCACTCACTTGTTTGGCAATTAATTTGCCGGCGTCTGTTATTTCTTTTGCCCGGCATGAGTGTTTGCAATCTAAACACGGTTATTCGCTAATTAGCAAAAAACAAGCACACAGATACGACTCCGGACTCCGGACTCCGGAGAAAGGGGGCGGGAAAGCTACAATTCCCTGTGGTTCTCTGTTTGCTTTCGGAGGTGCTTGGCCTCGTTGCCATTTATTGGCGCCCCCCCTGAACCCCGAACCAAACCAGATCCTTGCCAGAGGCTTCCTTTTTTCGCACTCTCGCCCAGAACTGGGTCGCCCTGTAATTAGCTGCTGCTGCTTTAATTCTAGCACTTCACTTTTCTATTCCTATTTTCTGTCTATTTGCTTTAAGTGACGTCGCGAAATGCGGCTCAATTGCAGGGAGGCTGCAAGTGTATAAAATTACAAATTAGGCCTCAAAAAAATGGTTACTTCATTAGAGCAAACTAGACATCAAGGCACTCAACTGAAATTAGTTACAGTAATTTATAAAGCCTTATGTTAATTGCTGACAGAATGTAATATTCCCTAGTTGAAACCTTTATAAATAAATTAAAGGATATATCCCCACTACAATAACTATTTAATTATTGTGACAACACTTAACTGAGTAATTGCATCCATTTTTATTGAAGGCTAAAAATCTACTATTTTGTGGCAAAACGTTTCCACTTGAGCTACAACAATTTGTATTTCCGCAGACGTTGGCTTTGATTCCATTACGCATACGCCGCATGGTACGATAGGTTGCAAAGGAATATTTAAAGGACTCGAAAATGCTTAGTACAAAACCTATTAAAATAGTTGGCATCACATGGCTTTCTGGTAGCTGGTAGCTGGTGGCCTCACCTCCGCATTGGCTTTTAGTTGTTTATTAAAATGCCAGGAATAATTTCTATTCGAAATTTTCCTAAGACTTTCGGTGGTAGTTGTCGTTTCGGTTTTCTGCCGAGGTGTGTGAGCTCCTGATCCGAGTCTACTCCAGTAGTTGAGTAGTTGAGAGCTTCGCTCCGCACACATGGATAATAAATATTTGCTTTGGTATTTTGATAGGAAGTTTTATGCAGTCGGGGCTTTGAGGGTTCTGCGAAGTCAGCACACAAACATCGGAGGTGCGGGGCGAGATTTCTGAACAAAGCGCATAGTTCATAAGTTGATGCTCGGCTATGCCAGGAAAAGTGTATGTATTTTTTTTGGCTCTGCCGGGTAAATGCCTGAAATGCTTCAACTCTTGCCGGATGCCCAAAAAACGGATGCTCTCGTACAAATTTGGCATGTATAATTTATGCATACACAATTTATGCTGCCATTTTTAGCAACATTTCAAACGCGCTGCTCGCTTTTCAATTTGCTCAAATTGACTTTATCGCACATGGCCATAAATCGCCGGGAGGCGAGACGAACGTGGAAATCAATTTAATTATGTGAGGCCCTCTGCCTTGTGCCTGCTGCGAATGGGCCTTAAACTTAATGTATTCTTTATGGCAGGCAAATCTATTGAACATTGAACTGCACTTTGAATATCTCGGGCGGTGGGCAAAACTTTCCGTCCGCCAAGAGTCAATATCATGAATAACGATGTAATAAAATACGTGATATGAATCCCAAGCCCGCATACGGCACACATGATGAACTGCGAGGGCCGTTGCACTGTTTCTGGCCGGGGATAAGCCCGGGCCAACACATAATTCTTGAGTATTTTCTGTGAATTAGCTGGCATCTCTCGGCCATAAACAGGGGGCACCCCATCCTGTTCCTGTGCCCGCTTCTGGGTCCCCAAGAGCGGCAGGAAACTCTGGCAATTTTGCCAGCACAAACGCAGTGGCAGAAATATGATGAGATAATGCTGGAATATAATAGCTGTGACTACTCCGACATCCAGCAGTAGCCACAGAGCCTCCCATTCCCATAGGCTCAGCCTCAACTAGTTTCAGCTGAAAAACACTCCGGAGCGAGCTCCAAAAGGCATTCCTCAGCTGAACCCGGCAGTCACTGAGAGGAAATATATACAAAGAAAGGAATTTAGAGTCGAACTGAGTAACAAATCTATATAAATCCGAAACTAGCTCTTGCCAGCCAAAGTCTGCAGTTTTCTGTTGCATTTCTGTCAAGTTAGCTAGGTCCTTTTAAGTCATTTTAGTCCTGATTATGGGCTCTCAGTGTAGGTATCCTCAAAGCCCATATACCCCCGCAGATACCACTGGAAGTCGGACTTTGGCTGCAAATTTTGTGACAGGCAGCAGTTGGAAGCGGACTTGGTCCTGGTATCCAAATCCGAGTCCCCATTCCCCGGGGGTCGCTCAAGTCCAAAGCGTCTGTGTTTCTGCATATGCAAAATGCAAAATATTCGCTATCCTTGTATTTTTTGCCTTGCTTTCAGAGTGGGAGCTCTGCTGGCTAGAAGAGTCTCTGGTTAGACTCAGTGGACACATAAATTAAGCTACTACTTGCAGCCCATTGAATGCGATTCTCTATATTAATACAAAAATGCATTGTTATAATAAATTAAATAAAAAGCCAGAACGTACTTCTAATTAAACTTCTAATTAAACTAAATTTGGTGAGGACTTGTGTAGTCAACATTAATTAACACAGGGCACTAGGCAGTCGGTTGGGCTCGACATCGTAATTCTTACATTGTTTTCTGTTTAGGTTGCTGTTTTCGTTTTCATGCAACGTCGCATTAGGCAAAATGCAAACCACTTTTCCCAGTTTTTCTGGGAAAAAATACGAGGCAAATAAAGAGTGAAAAGGGAGGGGAGAAAGGAGGAAAATGCTGCATAAATTCGATGCAGGGCCTTCCAGTTAAATGCGAGCGCTGTCAACTTGGCTAATTTGTTTTGCCTGTGCGGCGGCGTGCTGCTCATAAGTTGCAGTGACGAGTGCGCAAAAGTTGGCTTTAAGTGCTAATTTAAGGCTGGCCGTGACAGCTTGACATAATGCCTCGATTATGCTGACACAAACACAATCGGATACGGGCGAATCAATAAAGTGTAAATTGTAACATTAAATAGTCATTAGTGTCTAGAGCCATTTGACCGGAAATTAATCAAGCAATAACCGCATCGCCCCGGCACAATCGCCTTATATTTGACCACTCGCCCGCCAGTTGTTTTCCACACACAGTGCCACTGCCGCCCTTCCACGCAACTCAACGCAACGCAACGAAAGGGTTAATGTTTGGCCAGCCTTTGTACATATCATTAAGCACACAAATACAACTGCGAATACGACTATAGGACTATAGGACTATAGGACGAATGCGAACCAAACCCGGGGGCAAACAGGACAATCAGATTGCGCCTTGTAGATATGTCAAACAAGTGACGGAAACTGTTTATTATTGCCCCATTGCGGGCCGCAAGCGGAAAAGGATAAAGGATGTGTCAGTCAGTCGGGCGCAATGAAATGCGGGGGCGTGTCGGCCCAATAAATTTAAGTCCTGCATTTTGCCGCATACCTCAGGGCAGATGAACTCGAATTCCATCGCAGAGCTTCCAAAGGGACTGGCTTCCGATTCGAAGAATTAAAATAGAAAATTGTCAACAATTTTCGGACTGGACCCGGACTGGACATCGCTCGACATAAAATAAATACCATAAATTGTTTTTTCTGCCCCTTAAAGCCGGAACTGCTAACAACACCAAAATTCAAGTCAGCAGGACGTTTGTCTTTCGGATTGTGATTGCCCCCCCACCCCCACTCGCACATGGACACACTGAGGACAGCCATCATTGTGCTCAAGTGCCGCACATCTACATGCATATATCCACATCCGGTGGCCAACTTCCGTGTGTCAAGAAGCGCTCAAGCATTCATTTATGAATTTTTATTATTTTTTATCTTTGCCACCATTTGCTCTCGACCATTTCCCTCCCCCCTGGCAGCCAGTTTATATTGTTTTTAGAGGCGACTGACAGCTATTACTTAGGAGGGTGCCGAGGACGCTGGGGCGGCTCGGGATCAAAGACACAGGTTGAACGGCTTGCTGGATATGTAAACAAAGTTTTGCAGCCACACACAATTAAATTTCCGGAAACCGTCTATGCTGGATCCGATTTTAATTAAAATCGTTTCGAGCAGGAAGGAAGGAAGCCCCATTTTCGGATAGGCAGGTAACCGCACCCACAACAACACTCGCTCGACGCTCGATGTACAGGCTAAAAATTGCAAAATTCGACAGATATAGAAACTGTAAAGAACTTTAAATGCAATCAACACGAATAAACGTAAATGTGTAAAAAAAAAACCTTCATAAATGGGCTGATCTCTATTTGTTATTGTTAGCAGACTGTCATTAATCATAATGTTTTAAGGTGTTGAGTCTGTGAGAAACTCGGCTTTCTGAATAAGAATCTCTTTAATTTCTTATTGAGTAAAAGTCAGTTTTACAACCAAGTCATTTAAACTTTAAGTAAATAAACTTTAAGCCCATAATATCGAAATTTAAAATAGTCAAGGGTTTAATGTTGATAAATTTATTCAAGGAAAAGGCTTTTTGTAATACTTTAATAATGTCTAACAACTCTTACACAATTTGTTGCATATTTAAGCCGAATTATTTGAGGAAATTGAGAGAAAAAATGCAGCTAATGATATAGACGCCTTAATAATTCGATGGATTTTAATTTAAATATTATTGACTCATAATCTAAGATACTACAAAACCCTTTTAGGTATGTGCTGATATCAAAATAGATAGGCGACAGAAATAGACTCGAGACACCGCAACCGCTAACAACTTTGGAGAGGCATCCATAACCATAACTTTAGCCGCAGTCCTTAGCCTGGCCGAAAAACCGCCAAAGTCTCAACTCTGGCTTGGCATCAGAAGCTAAACGCCGGCCGCTGATATTCATATACGTGTGTGCAAACATCAAGCAGCTGAGTAGCGCTGAGCAAACACAAACACAAACACTGGGGCAAATAGCGCACATCCACAACAGCCCACACACACACACTCACACACACCCACACAACACCTCTATTGCACATATGTACGCGTTGATTTCTCAAAACCAAAGTCATCCAGCCATGAGGCCAGCAACAACTAGCAGCAGGCCAGGAGCAGGATCAGCTGGGAGTGCGGCAAGGGCGCCGCACACCACAGCTTGTGGCAGGCGACGCATGGCCTTGTCAGCTGGGCCAAGGGAGCGGCGTGGGGGCCACAGATAGACAACGATAAATACGAATGCATGCCTGCCTCCAGAGGGGCGGAGGGCGGAGGGCGGAGGGCGCAGGACGGAGGACGGAGGACGGAAGGATGTGGGCGGGCGGAGGAGCCCAGTCCGGCTAGTTATTTACAGCCGCTTTTCAGATCTTGTGGCATAATTTAAGCACCTTGTTTAGCCACTGTTTATGGTCGCTCATGTCACTGGTCCATCTGCCTGTGTGTGCACTCAGAAAAAACGAGTATTTCTTATGTAAATTTATTAATTAAAGGTTTATTTACGTGTTGAGAAATGGGTAAATTTATTGTTAAGTCTGAAGATAAGGTAGAAGAGTTTTTGATTGAAATTCAAAGTGGCCTACATGGCGTATGCGCAATATTCCTTTACTTAGCTTTGGGAATTTAATTCTAATAATTTCCAAATTAATAAGAACCCAACCCTCTTATTTCAGTGTATTACTCAAAAGTAGTATGTGCTCGAGTGGCCAGTGCTTGCTTACATATATGCCCCTGCTTTTGGGGTCACGGGGTCAATGATGGTCAGCGCACACATTCATCAGGAGAAGCTGAGCTCGCTGGCGCTTTGCCACTTGAAATAATTTATAAATGCGACAAATGGAAAAACATCTCGCCCATAAAGCAGCTCGAAGGGGATTCAGGACCTGGCCAAGTTGAGAATTTGCAAACATCACACAGCGAGGGTCAGGGCAAAGGGAACTGAAGGGGAAACTTTACAGGCAGATGCCAGAAGGTGCCACTCCGTTTTGGCTGTTATGATTTTAAAGTGACGCCAACGATTTCATTTGGGATTATTGAATTCGATTTAGAGTTGGTAGGCGAGGTAGAACTTGGAATATATTTATAAATAAAAAGAAGGTAAGGATATGAGAGGTTTATAGGATAAACATTTAAAAAAAACCTTTTTTATTAAATGATTTAATAAATACCACTTAAGTGGGCTGTAATTTTAAACCAGAAAATAGTATATAGTTCTAGTTGCTTGGTATTAGGCAAGTATTTGTTCACTTTATTTATGGAAATTGATTTTTATGAGGCTCTACCCTGCCGCCCAAATACTGGCAGCCAAATATTCTAAATCGGTTCTATATTTTCAATTTGAGCCCCCCTTAAAGCCTCAAACAAAAGCCCGCTCCAGGACTTAAATTGCATTAATCGGGAGCGGGAGTCGAGAGGGGCTCGGCACGCATATCGTATTGATCGCAGGGCCATTAAATATGCATTTGCTGATATCGCCTAAATCCGCAGCGAAAACAGCTTATGCGGCGGGAGCCGTGTGTGTGCCGCGGCACACCCTTCTCGAGTGTGTGCGTGGGTGTGCGTGGTTGGGGTGTGCGGTTGACAGTCGTAAAGAAAATACATGACAATCCGAAAACCCCAAGAAAGAAGCAAACAAAACAATAGAATTTAAATGATTTTAATGCGACCATTGAATTTTATTGAAGCCGACGGATGGCGAGGCATTCTCGGGGCTCGGTTATGAGCTACACGGGTGTCATGCGTGTATGAATACCAACCAGGCAATCCCCGAAAAACCCCCGACTACGGCTACGGCGACTGCCTTTCATTCGCACTGACAATAATAATAATTGTCAATTGCAGCAGCTGTCGCACAGGCGGCGCACACGAGCGTCGCTTTTTTCATATTCAATTTCAAATGAAATTTTCATGTCACACCCGAGCAAACATTTCGCCTTGCCTCCTTCCCAGCAGCTTCCCAGCAGCTTCCCAGCAGCTCTGTTGGCCCAAATCCATGGCCATTCTGGTGTAAATTTCACGTTAGCTCTTTGCCAACTTAATTCCAGGCGAAATCGTTTGCATACTTTTCAGCGGCGTAGGCAGCTGTTGTAGTTTTTCCCGAGCACTCCTATCCTAGCCATATTTTTTCCAGCTTTTCGCAGGGGCTGTGTTATTAGCCTGAGCTGGAGATATGTGCGGTGGCTGAGCTATTTCAGTATTAAGTTGAGCTGCTTTGCGTCTGAGCTGCTTAGGTATTTGCATATTAGCCTGTCCATCGTATATTTTGATCAGAAATTGCTTAAGGTTCCTGCGCCACACGCTGGATCCTTCCGTCTCCCCAAGGTTGAACCGGGCTTGGCATTCGGCCTTGTTTCGGAATTTTGGCATATGAAATTCATAAGGCTTAATATTTGGCTAGAGTGGGAACTTAGAGGCTACACAGGGTACACATTATGCTGTTAATAGGATTACTTCTTGTAAACGAGAAATATTAATGTATAATTTCTAATTTTTAGGTACTCTAAGTGGGTTTTATTGCTTAATAAAAACATCAGGCTGATATAAGAGATCTCTTTAAAAGTTGTGCTATCCCCACTATCTGATTAATCTATCGATTGGGTCTCGTTGTGTGGTGCAGCTTTAATTCATCTGGTGTTTTAGGAAGGATGCCCCCCGCATGTTGCCGCCTAACTGCATCACTCTGAGTGCTGTCAGACAGCAAAGTTCGCATAATGCAAATGCTAATGACATGTGTTCGCAGCCGGACCCAAATCAGGCCCTCTCAGACTCCGTAGACCCCAGCAGACGCCGCAGAGCCCACAAACAACAACCATAATAGGCACATAACAACATTATCATTACCGAGCGCCGGCAGCACGGCAGCACATTAAATTGCAATTGTTGTTTCGGCGCGGAGCGGGAGTGGAGCGGGAGTGGAGCTATTGCGGATGCCATCTGCAATCGGAGCATGTAAATGCATTTGTCTAATTGATATTGTTGCGCCCGGGTGCCAAAAGCTTCCTTTCGCCGGGACACACGGCGTATGCGTGATGTGGATGGCACTCGAACGAGGAGCTAGTGTGACATCGAGCAAAATGCATTTTAAAGCCGTCCTTAAACATTAGCAGCATGTGTCCCGCAACTACCTGGCTTGCTTACGTGATTCACTTTATGTGTTTGCTCACAAATTTCATTTTGATGAAGCCAATGTGTGTCTTCCAGTGTGTGTGTATGCCTAGTAGCCGAGAGTTGCTGGCCTTAAACTAGCTCAAAAGCCCCAGCTGAGTGGCCCCCGCCACCCCATCCGGCTGCCTCGTCATTAGCATATGTAGTTGAGGGTCTGCCCCACACAAGACAAGCAAAAAAGTGTACAGCATCCCTGGCCACAACCCTAGCCGTACTCCCAAAACAGCCATCCCGGCCAACACCCTCCTGGCTCGGTTTGAGTTGAGCTGACAGGCGAGCTGTCAAAGCGGATTTTAGAGCACTCGCTGCCAGGTAAACAAAAACAGCAGAGCCCTGGATAGTGGCCAAGACAGCGAATAGGGAATGCTCTTCAAACAGAACTTTAAGTCAATATTGAACTGGGAACTGCAGAATCTAGAGACTCGCTGGCTGAAGAATTGCGAAGAATTAATAATAATTATCATATTAAGGTAAGAAGATCCTATTAGTATAGATTCTACGAAAGAAAGTATATAATGATTGATATTTAATGGTCAGAAATTATTATATAAAGACTAGCCTGTTAAAATAATTAAGAATCTTCAAGGTATGTATATAGTAAAAGGCATAGGAGCCCCACAATTAATTTGGCTGCCCAAGTAAACAAACAAAACTTGAATGATTAATTAAAAACTATATAATATCTAAGCAAAATTGAATTTAAAGGACCTAGTAAACTTCTCCCGGAATTCCCCATGCCCGTCAAGCACTTTGCAGTGCAAACACCTGTCATGGGTTGAGTGTTGGCCAAAAGGGTTTAACTACGTATCTCACTTGTTTCTGTTTTGTCGTTGTTGTTGTTGTTGCCGCTGCTGCTGTCGGTTTTGTTTTTGCATTTGGTGTGGCGGCTTGCCCTTGGCCAAAAATGCATTGTGTTGGCATATTCACGTTCGTGCCGCCGCCGTTGCCGCCGCCGCTCTGCGGCTGAAAATTCTGACAAGCGCCAGCTCGACGAGGCAGGCGAAGGACATCGAGGACCAAAAAGCCTTGTTAACATATCGCGCAAGGCTGTGCGTATGCGGACACTTAATTCGGACTGAATTTTAGTTATAAATGCGACTAAAACTTGATGAAACGCGTGACTCCAGATGTGTTTACTTAGGACCCTCTACCTGACGGGGCACAAACAACATTTCCCCAAGACATTCGAAAGGCTTTAGTGTGGCCTCCTTACAGAGCAAAGCAGTCAAGTCTATCCATCTTCTCGGCGGGATTGCCGTCGTCATCGACCAGCAGATGGACATCCGAGAAGTTAATCTTATCCAGCTCGTCATAGACTCTGTTGCTGATGTTCAGCTCGGGAAACTACAATCGAAAGTTACCAATAAGCTGTACAAAAGATTGCCAAATGTACCTACCTGCTTAGCCACTTTCCAGCATTCCAGGGCCGTTTTATTTCGATTTAATCGCAGGTTGATCGTGGCCAAGTACCCCCAGACATCCGGAAAGAAGATGTCCACCTCGGTGCAGCGGGACAAGAAAGGAATGGCTTCTTCCAGACGATTCAGCTGTTGATAAATGGGTCACACACCATATATGCTTTTGATTGGGCAACACCTACGTGGTATAGAGCCAATCCCTTGCCATAGTTGGCCAGAAACATTTTGGGCTTCTTACCGGTGGGAATATAGGCCTCGAAGGCCTTGATGGCCAACTCGTACTGTCCCCTTTCGTAGGCCAACTGACCGAGGCGCAGGAAACTCAGCTTAAAGTTGGGCCTGTCATCCGGCTCCGTCACGGCCAACAATTCCTCAAAGTATCTTAAGGCCTCCTCACAGCGTCCACGGACATACTCGGCATTGCCGTTGATGTGCAGTTGATAGCTCAACTGAGAATTAAATTATAAAGTCACCTAACTGACCCAATCAGATCAAACTCACCATCATCTTTCCGTACACGCCTTTATCTGTGGGGAATCGCTGTATCTTGAACTTGTCATCGACCTGTCGCTGCAATATCTTCAAGGTGGTCTTTATGAGATAGGCCTGGAGTACCGTGTAGCACTTCTCGATGTCGGCGAACACCACCTCGGCGAAGCCATATGCTCCCAAGCGGGCAAAGAGCTTGAAAACGGGATAGAACCGGGTGTTCATCACGGTGCTGGTGGAGCTCATTTCAAAGTCCTCGGGCAGGTACAGTTCGTAGAGGGAGAGCGGAGTGAAGTCGAGCTTCTGCCCGGGAACCTCATAGAGATTCTCGAATCTCCAACGTGTGAAGTCCATGCCTGGCAGGTAATTCACCTGCTTGTAATAGCAGTAAAGCAGGATCCACGGCTCCACCTCCAGACTCTTCTTCAAGACGAACTGGCGCAGGCTCTCCAGCATATTCGTATAGGCCGTGGTGGAGATCTCTTCGTCCTCAGATCTCAAGTCTATCATGTAGTTTACATACAGCTGTAGTAGCAGGCTGTGCTAAGAAAGGAAAATATAATAAATTATATAGTTTTCTTCTGGAAGTATACTCACATAAAGTATTCCCCTCGCCAATCGGTGGTCCTCGGCTTCGGGAAGTACCTGGCCGCCTGCTGGAACTGCAGGTTCTCTACACTATTCAGCAGGGTGTCGAAGTCGAAGATGATTCGGTTGGTGGTGCTCCTGTCGATTTCCTCGTACATGTGTATGGCCAGGTCCCGTTGGCCAATGCTGGCCACCAGACGCATTTCATCCATCAGCCGGTTCAGGTCGTTCTGATCATAGTCCTTGATGCCAGGGCATTTGTGGCAACTCTCCCAGGTGGAGGCAGTGAGGATGTCTTCAATGCGATCCATCAACTCCTTGTACATGTGCGTCAGCATTTCCTAAATAAAATTACATATTAAATGTAAATATTAAATTTTATTAATATAGTACCCACTCTAAACTCAATGTTCGTTTTCGTTGGCATTCGAATGTTGAAGTCACAGCCACATATCTTCAGCAGCAGGTTGCTCAGGTTGCCCAGCAGACAGCAGAAGAACTCCTGCTTCTCCGCAATGTCGCGCACATCCTTCTTTATGATGACCTCAATGGTATCGGTGATGAGCTTGTCGAATTCCCGGTACAGCTCCGAGAGCACATCGCGCTCGTCCTCGTCCTCGTTCAGGAGCAGGATGTCGAAGCAGCGGCGCAGCTTGCTCCTCTTCAGCAGGCTCTCGTTGTACTTGTCCAGGGGCTCGTTCCGTTCGCAAATCGGCTGGAAGAAACAGATCTTGAAGGTGCAGAACATGGGCCCCATGACCAGGGCATCCGAGGGAGGGTGGAGATCGATTTGGGGCACGTTAACAGGGTTCAGGCGGGTGGCAAACCGGCAATAATTCACTGAGAAGAGGTTAAGTAAAATCCTGGTAATAACTTTCCATTTTGTCCCCTTAATCACTCACCGCCTGGATAGCCAAAGATGCTTAGGTTGATCACGCCTTCGTACAGGACATTGTCGGGTGTCTCCTTGTACAGCTGCAGGAGCAACTCGTACTCGTTGTCTATCACAGCCTCCTCGAGGATCTTTCGCATCTCCTCGGTGATAACGAAGCGGTGCAGGGAGTTGTTGATAAGGGCCAAGTCCGTAACCGGATTTATCTGATGGATGAGGAAGTCGACGTCCTTCTCCCAGAGCAGCATCCGGAAGAGGCGGGGCAGCTTGATCCGCGAGTTGGTCTCCATTTGGTTGAAGCAGAAGTGCACGTACGGGTTCAGGTCCCGCTTGAGGTTCTCCCAGACGATGCTTGTGTTCTGGTCGCTGATGATCTGCGAACCGAATCCCATGAAGGTGCACAGGGGAATGACCCGAAGGACGCCGTCCTCACCATCCGGTTGAGTCGCACGGAAGGACACGCTGAGGCCCAGATCGGTGGCCTGGTAGTGCAGCTCCTCGGGCACATTGTAGATCGACTCCAGGGTCACAAAGGCCAGGTTGGTGAAGTTAAAGTTCTTGAGGATGGGCAGGATGGAGTACATGTGCCACACGCTGCTCGAGGTGATCTTGTCACTGGGCTCTACCTGCTCCGCCATGCCCTTGAGCTCCGGATACAGCAGGACAGTGATGTCGCTGATGAAGCGGCGCCGCTGGAAGAGCTGCAGCAGGTCGCAGTGGCCCCGGGAGAGCAGCTCCAGGCGCTCCGGCACTTCCTCTCCCTCGCCCTCCCCCTCCTCGGCCAGCCAGAGATCGGAACTCTTCTTACTCGTCCTGCGCGTCTTCCTGGACTTCTTTGAAGTGCTGCTATCCGAGGGCTCTGTGTACGTGGAGGAGACTCCCAGGTGGCTCAGCCAGACCCTGTCCGAGTCACCTTTGCGGTGTCTGGGTATCCGCTGGTAGAGGGAAATCAGCAGCGGATTGTCACTGAACGTGTTCATGTCCTCGATGTCGTCCTGCATCACGCCCATGGCGAAGACCGGCTTCTTCAGGTCGAACTCCCGCTGATAGATCACCGTCTCGGTGGTGTACCGCTCCTGCATCTTCTGCAGCGAGCTCTTGGCGTGGTACAGGTGCAGCTCCATGGGATAGCCGGTGTCCGGCAGCTTGGACAGCTCGTTCAGCTGGATATAGAGGAAGACGCGCTGCTGAATGCTCCTGGCTTCCAGCGGTCGCTCCACCGGCTGCTCCTCGACCGACTCCTTGCTCTTATTGCTCTCCACGGTCATCCGCATCCGCCGGGACATCCGCGAAGTGCGGACACTCCCCTTGGCTCGGCTACCAGTCACTTTCTGCATGGTGATGGATACAAAATATAGGTGTGCTTAACACGGGGAATATCTGGCAGGTTTTGACGCCTGAAGCTCGGATTTCTAATGTGATAAAGTAAATATAAACCAAATATTAAATATGCATAAACATATCCCTAAGCTAAAGGCGTAGCATATTCTCTATTTAATTGAAATACTTAAGAGCTATCTCTTTTGAAATTTAATCCAAGAGACAACCCCTAGCTACTTGCGATAAGTATCGAATTTCCAAGGAGCCACCGCAAGCTGGTTCCAGCTGAAAAGGTTATATCTCGCACTCCCAGACTCTCTCTCATCTGCGTATCTTTTATTTACAACAAAAATGTTTTATGTATTCCGATGCCGACGCCGCGGGATTCTAAACAATAAACACTTCAACAAGTTTGCTCCTCGAAAGGTCTGGCCTAAGATTCGTTTGCCATTCGGCGTGGAATTGTGCTGCTACGTGGGTTTTTATGGCTCCCAGACATATTCGTTTTATTAGACACGCTGGGGTCGTAAAGCATATTTCGGCAAAGTGTTAAGAAGCTTCCAGCCACGTGAATTTTATATGACAGGTTGCGAATTAAATTCGCCAAATTCCTCCCCCACAACTGCAGCCAAAGATCCACTCTAATCATTGATTCCAGCCAGAAAGTGCAGAGCATTAAGGTAATGCGAGTGCAATGCACCTATCAACTGATTAAGGCGATCTGATTCCATTAAACCTTGGACTGTTGTCTGGTAACTTACAAAAGTACAAAGTAAATGGAATTGGTTGCAAAAAAGTTAAGGCAAGTCAGGTCCATGTATTTGATTTCGTTGCCCCTCCAGGCTCTTCTTTTAGTAGTTTTTTCCCTTTTCTCTTCACAGGCAAAGTAAATGAAATTTTTAAATGAAATGCAGAAAGTTTACACATACGTAATAACAGCATGGAGAACAATAAAATGTGAAGCCAAAAAAAGGGGAATAAAAATTAACATTTGACCTGTAAGTTTCTGGGAAAAAATACCAGCAACTGCAAGCATATAAAAATATTGCAAATTTTATATATAGACCGGACCAGTTCCTTATTTTGCGAGAGTTGATAGCCATGCGTAAACTTATGCCATATATTGCATTTAAAGCGTGCCGGGCGCTCCGAATATTATTATAATATAAATGTGGGTCAGATGGAATTTGCATAGCGAACTTTTCGGCCAGTTGGGCCGGTTGGTCGGTCTTCATGCCGGCGAAGATCCTGTCCGGATTCCTTTGGCCAGGCCGCAAGGAGGCCAACTCAAAGTGCAGCGCTCACAACTTTAATATAACTTAATCCTTTTTGCGGCGCCTCTGCCAGTGTGAGTGTGTGTGTGTGTGTGTGTGTGTAACTTACGAATTATGGCGTTAATACCACTGTGTGCTTATGGCTCCGCTGTCTCAGGGAGCGGATGTGTGCGGATGTTCGGGCTCTTGTTACTTTAGCAAGTTGACTTTAGGGATCATCATTAGAGAGGGGGGAGGGGGAGAGCCCTGTGTGCAGTGCATGTATGAGTGTGTGTGAGTGTGTGTATGTGTGTGTGTTTGCCAACATGCAGCTGGGGGCTTACAATTTCTCCAACAAAAGTCCGATGACGTCGAGAGCTTAGCTACGGAGGTGCGCCGCAAAGAAAGTTATTTATAGAAATAATGTTAATTATCAGAAAGGGAGGGGGGAAGTCTGATCCTGGCAAGGCGCACATCCTGAACATCTCAAGGGGTTTAATTAACACAATTTGCAGAGATTCAAAGCTGTTTTTTATGGTATCTGGAAGCTTTGGTAAGCCGCAAGGGAATGTACGTCCCAGGTGTAAATATACCAACTATGGTTAGTTTTTGCGCCTTTATTAGGCTGTTTATTTTTAGGAAATATTTTATATGAAGCCATATTTGCTTTATAAATAAGTTAAACTAAGTTTAAAGAGCTGAACGATGATATTTAAGTCCCTGCCCCCTTGGGATATCATCGCCAGCAGTGGCAGAGCCAGTGAAAAATCGGAAACCACTGCCAAACCACTTACAACCCACTTCGCACACATGCACCACCTCCAACTCGCCCAACCTGGGCCAGTGTCACCAGCAGCACCGCATCAGGAGCTTCGCTGGTGACACGGGGAATCCCCCTCGGCGGGCCACGTATGCAGGAACGATTACAAAATGCTGAAAGCGGAATTTGCGAAATGTCACGTCTGACGTTCGTTGCCAACTAAGACGGAAATTCACCACTAAATGACGAGACCAACCCTCTGGAATGGAGACAGCTCCTCCCACTGGAGGGCAGCAGCCTCCGAGCTCAATAAAGTGCGAAAACGGAGAGCAGACGGCCAGGGCAAATTATGGCATCGCTTTCTCCAAGGCAAAGGAACAAATTTCCACTTAAACTGCATTTCCCGGCCCCAAAGGGTTCTGCCCGAGACAAAGGAGATCCTTTTGATAGTACAACACCGTTTTAATGCTAGAGCTCAGCCAGGATGGACAGCAGTCAGAATCTGGAGAATTCGATTGCCTCAGTCGCTGGGACTCCAGCCGAATGTGTAGGGCTTATTGGCATCCGAGGGCTGCATCATGGCGTAGCCGTTCCAGCTGGCGGAGCAATCCCCGCCAGCACTCGGCTGGAGGTTGTAGTTGAAGTTGCAGGAGCCGTAGGAACTGCGCATTGCCGCCATCTGTTGCTGTCGCAGGATCTGCTGTTGCTGCAGTTGCTGCTGTTGTTGCAGATGCTGCTGTTGCTGTAGTTGCTGCAGTTGCTGCTGCTGTTGCAGTTGCTGCATCATGGCCTGGTTGTTGTACTGAGGCTGCTGCTGGCTCACGGAAGGACCCGGACTCGGACACGGACTCGGTCCAGGGCCAGCAGCAGCGCCGGGAGTTCTGCCAAGGACCTGCTGATTCTGCGGCGGTGTCTGCTTGGCACTGAAGGATGTCCCGCCTCGCTGTTGCGGCCTAGGAGCCCTGATGAGCTTATGGCCCGAGGCGTGGTGAGTCTGGGGGAGAGGGTGGGAAGCCTGGGGCCTCTGCTGCATCTGCAGCCGCTGCTGCTGCGCCGCCTGGTGAGCGCCCACAGGCGGCTGCATGGGCACGCCGTCGACCAACACCGGGTACACATTACCGCCGAAGACGATCCCGCTGCCATACATGAGCGGTCCACTCTGGGGCAGAGTAGGCGGTCCACTCTGGGGCAGTGTAGGCGGTCCTTGGCCCTGCACTTGCTGCTGATAGCCTGCCGGTCTGTACATATTCCACTTTTTTTGCTCAGATAAATTTCAATACTCAAATTTCTAGTTGGACACCGAAAAGTTGATCGAAACACTAGCCGAGTCTATAAAAAAATATCACTGACAGCAAATCCTCTGCCCCCCAGAGTGCTCATTAATTTGTGGCCTGGAAGGTCTCAAGAGCAGGCAGATAAGCTATTGTTTTAAGCAGGAGACTGTCAAAGGATCTGCTGGCTTATCAGCACGTACCTTCTGATTTCGTATAGAGAGTAACATAATAAGGAGCAGGGAGCGGGCACTTTTAATTAAAAGCCAGTGTAGGACTTGAAGTAGCCAGGATAAGCTGAGAGAGACAAAGGAAGCATGCAAAGTGGGGAAGCATATTTAGTATGTGATGTGTGATAAAAATATACAAAGGTTTTCAAGTTGACTTCATTAGGGAAACCTAATTTTATAGGAAATATATTTTTCTCAGGGTTTACAACTTGGTAGAGAGTTTCTAGAGCTACTAATACTTATAGACTTTTATGTCACTTTGCCTTGGAGTTTGTGAAGGTGACAGCACACAAATCACAAAGAAAATCCTATTTGGCTGATCAAAACACAGTCGAAAAAATAGCACATCCAGGCCCAAAAATCATCAAAACCCAACCAAGTAAGTGACCATGAACAAGTAACTCCTCCAAGACATAGACTAGATCGTAATCCGCTGACCTCCAGGCAATTGCCACCCAAAAAGGACAACATGTTTCCCGATCAGTTCGACGTAGAGCCCTTCAATCCCTTTAACGTGGGTCCAGCCAACAGCGGAGGCCGCTCCGAGTTCAAAATCCCTACCAGTGTCACCTACCCGCCGCCGGTGTTCGTGGCCAAGCCGGAATATGTGCAGGCAGCAGCGGAGCAGGCTTCTCTGAGATCTGCCTCTCAGGCCACCTTGAAGTTGGCCAGGTCCAAGCTCGGCGAGGTGTCCATTTCGAAGGCCATCAAAGATGAGATGGCCGTGGCCAAGCAACAGGCGGCAGCAATTCATGAGAGGGATGGGGCGAGCAGTATCCAAAATCCGAAGCCTAAGGAAGCCGAATCGGAGGCCTCAATTCGAACTCTGTTGCCGGTGAGGTCTAATCGCCAGGCCAGTGGCCAGGGCAATCCCAAGACATCCACATCGGGCTCGAGTGTGGCTTCCAAGCAGCGCAAGGCATCGTGGGTGGACATGGCGAAGAAGGCCTCCAAAATATCAAATAGATATGATTCCAATACCACTCCAAAGTCGATCCTGAAACCCTTTGAGCCAGCTAAAATGTCCTTCACCGCCATCCAATCAAAGGTCTCGGAGACGGCCACCCAAAGCTCTGCCAAGTCGGACACCAGAGACTCGTCTTCCGAGCCATCTGACTCGTCTGATAAATCCGATCAGCCAACTGTCAAGGATACCAAGGAAGCCGCCTCCAAGACAACTGTGAAGGAGAGTCGCAACAATCTGCTGTCCGAGAGTGCCTTGTCCTATGGCAAACCCCTGACCGAGCAGGCTGCAGATCTGGCACAGCGCCTGAACTCTGGCAATGAGAACTACCGGAGGTACAACTCGGTGGCTCGGAACCACTCCACCACCGTGCCACAGAAGCTCTCCCAAGGAGACCGCATGTCCTTCTGGTTCAGCGACGCCGTGCTCTCCTAGGGATTGAAGGATACCTCGAGTGAAACACATATGCCAATAGTTAATGACAATTGCTTGCTGTTGAGTTAAACCGAAAAATAAAAACGGAAATTAGCAGTTTAAACATTCATTATATTTCGAAATGAGATTTTTTTCAGATGGACCTAGCAGCAGGAAAAAGAAAACTAACCTGATTTGCGGTAGCACATTTTTTGCTGACATTCGGTGTCATTAATTCAAATGCGCTAAAAATTTGCGGTCACTCGGGCGTTGTGAATGCTATGGTCCATAAAATATGTTGAAAAAGATGCGCTTAATTTTGCAAAATAAATGCAAACCGATGTATTGAGTGAAAAAACGGTTCAGTCAAATGTACAGCGTACTGGAATCGGAAATATATGCACTCATTAAAATACAATGCGGATATTGCAGAAAATAAACAAACAGTAACAGTCTTGTTAAGTAAGAGAATCAGAGATGCGCATAAACTATGAACAAAATAATTATAGGGAAAAGTATGCTGGACTTCTAGTAAACAGAAATCGCTGTTTAATTTTAATTTAATTATAAATATATAAATAATTGCAAGGCAATATTTTCTTAGTTGGAAGATAAGCACAGATTCAGCTTTGTTCCAAATTTAAAGTCAATCAGAAATATTGCACATACTTTCGCTCTGACTTTTTGAGAATTTAATTAATGGGGACAGTGCGGTCGAGAGGTTTGTTTGTTGTTCTGCGGTTAATTTTACTTTATTTATTACAGCGCAGAATGCTAATTGCAACTGCCAGAGGACGACAACAATGTTAGTTTGTTGCCGGTTGCCTAATCAGCGTCAACAATTTGGCCGGGGGACTGTGAAGCTGGGAAACTGGCAAGTGGAGAAGCGGAGAAGGGGCCAGGGGCCCGAAACAATTATAATAAATGCTTGTGGCTTACATTTAATTGCATGTCAATTTGTTTGCCGCTGGCCCGGGCACACTCGCCCGTAAGTAGGCCACAATAAATGAGGCGAAGGCGAGGCGAGCCGAGCCGAGTGCGCAGAATATTTATATGGAAATGCGGCGATTTTTATGCTTGTACTTGTACAATAAAGGAAACAACTGCAATAATGGCCAGGGCGCATAAAGTACCAGAAATACCAGCAACAAACAGCTTTGCCAAAGTGCAAAAACCAGCAACAGCAATAGCAACGGCAACGGCAAAGGCTTCGAAATGAAACAAATGTTGAGAGAAAAATATATTTAATACGAAAAGTTTTGCAATAACGGAAATGAAATGGAAATGGACGCGCGCCAATAGACATAAATGCGGGTGAGTGTAGGTAGCCAGTGTGTGTGTGTGTCTGTGTGTGTGTGGTGTGTCTGTGTGCCGGGATACAAATAGGACACGGCAGCCGGAGGAGCCGCCAACCCAGTGCCGGCCGTGTAAAACAAAAGCGCCATCCGCACAATGCAAAACAAAAAGCGCGCGCAACCAACACGGATCTCAAAAGTAAAACTAACAACAATATCCGCAAAAAGCAATTGCACAAAGGCAAAAGTGGCAACGCCATCAGATGCAACCCACATTGCGCCTATAAAGAGGATAAAATATTAAAAAAGGTGGAAGTACGTAGGCGGTGGTTTCTTTAGAAATATTCCTAGTTTGAGCACAAATATCGGGGGCAGTGATAAATTAGTTCTAAAGTTGTGGCAAGAGTTCTATCAATTTTTTAGACAACTTTCTGGAGTTCAAAAGAAGTTTGAAAGAGCAGAAGTAGATGATACATAACTTAAGTTTCAACTGCATTAAAAGAATAAATAACAAGTTGAAGTCTGATTGCTTAGCAAAATAAAATAATGTTTGCTAACTCTCCTCCCTATTTAACACTTAGGTACTTGCAGCTTTAAAACTGTTTCAATGTGTTCTCATGATTAATCCGGTAAATTATGCTTGCCTATCTCTCCTTTATATAAACCCCGAGTGTGGTAAGCCAACAGATTCGCAGAGATAAGTAATCAAGGACATACTAATTAATTGCTGCTCTGGCAAGAGGGGCCAGGGGTAAATCAACACGCTTACACACACCCGTGCTAAGCACACACTTCAATCCGTCGCAGTGCAGATATTAGCAGGCACACACACTCACTCGGGCGGCGGAAACTTCAAAGGCACTTTCCAAAAGCAGCCTCAGTACACATGTCTTTTTGAGCCCGGCACACACTGCGTATGCGTAATAAAATTGAATTAACGCATTTGTGGCACATGGCCGCCCCAGGCAGCGGTACGACACAGTAAATAATGTGTTTGGAGTCGAGCGGGTAGCTCGGATATTTGCCGTTATTGCCTATAAATGAAAACATAAATTGGAGACAAGCTTGTGACACTAACGGCAGCCCCGAGCCATTTTGGCCCAGTGTGTCGTCTCTGTGTTCACTTTTGCCATAATTATTGGCTCGATTTTGATGTGATGCAAGTCTCACGTTGACTTGCGGTGATATCCGGACAGCAAAGGCGTAATATTATACAGCAAACAGTCTATAATGCAATTGTTTCATGTTTACTTGACAGCTTCAAAGGCCAGCGTGTTCGGCGCCTGCAGCTCAATATTAGATGGCCACATTTAATTACCTGTGTGAAATGCTTGGCATTAAATTAAATTCTGCCAATTCTCTGGCCGGATATGTAATTCGCTTTGCAGAGTGCCGCCCAGGGCGACCAATAATCAAGGACTTGCAATAATTGAGAGCAGAAAGGGAATTATTGATGTGCTGCAGATTTATAGCCAATTAGGTAATATTAAAAATTGAATAGGAGAATATCTAAAGTCCTACTGTCCCTAATATTTCATTGGCTGACTCAAAGCTTGGTCTAAAATCAACTCTCGACTACTTTAAGCTTCAGCCTTCACATTAACTCATTAAATTTAACATTAAATTGCCACATTCGTGTATACATTTTTTTCTATCCGCCCTTTCAATTAAGTCTAAATGCAGTTGATTAACGGATTCAATTTGAGCGCCGCGGTCGAGTGTGCATTTTTCGCCGATGCAGCAAGACTTGCATAATTATCGACGAGGCATTAAAGCATTTACACTATTATTTGCCGCATTGTGGCCCGTCCGCGATTCGTTAAAAATTAATTTACAATTTGCATAATGATAAATGAAGAGCGCTCTTAAAAGCGACTACAAATCAAGGCGGCCAAATGGCAAAAGTGAATTCAGGGAGCGCGTCAAGTCAGCGGGAAGTGATTCATGGTCCCATTGTGGACCCGAGTCGCAGCTCCGGCTCTGATTTCGTAGTGAAAGTCAACCGAGTCATTTGTCGTCATAACTTTTGTCATTAAAAGCAGGGGGAGGCGACGTCGGCTGCCGGGGAGTCGGGGAGCCTGGGCGTGGCCGGCTACGTGCCGGGCGGACAAAGCCAGGATGACATCCTACGACTCTGCTCCCTCTCCGTCTCCATCTCCCGTCTGGGCATACATTTTTCATAACATGCTAAATTTATATGTTCGGGAGAGTGTGTGTGCGGCTGTCTCGGGACAGGCAAGTCACGTTTCTTAATATGTCTGTGTATGCGGCCACCAGGATAAGTGTCCAAGTTGGGTGTGGGTGCGAATATAACGCATTTTTAATTTATTTTCATGCCACTTTTTCACACACAGCCTTAGCCTGGGTGTGGATTTGGCCACCGCCTCAAGCAGCGGGTTAAGAGCCTCCTTGAACCCTCGAGTGCCGGTCAGGCTCAGTCCCTCAAAGTCTATGTCCTGAGTGGTGTCCTCCCCCAAGGGAAAGATTCACGCTTCCTTCCCATTGCTTTCAAATTTGGCGCTTTGATCTACACAATAAAAATTAACATGTTTTCTTTTTTTTTCCCTAACAAATTTACTAATAATATAATATTCTTGTCATATCTAATTATTGTGTATATTTATATAATGTTTTCAAAGTAAAGGATTTACACAAGAAGTCATACTTAGTCATAGTATATAGTTTTAGATTTTAATAGAGTATTTAGTATATTTTATATATCATATATATGTTATATATCAGCAAGCCTAGCTTTTTCCTTTAACCTTAGAACAATTTCAAGCTTTAGTTTCAACAACGTAGCTATCGGAGCCAGTCGAATCCGCTCCAAAATCAGTTAAATCACTTTTTACCTGCTGAAATATTCCGAAAGAAAATCGGTGGAAAGCTCGTCACAATGCAAAGTCTCTCGCGAATTTTCTTTTATGGATTTTTCGTCATATTATTGCTCTTCATACTGAAGTGCCAACTAAAGAGAATGCGATTCGTTCAGCGAATGAAGAACTTAATCGGAAGAAGGCTAGACGTCTTCGAGCAAGTGGAGGAGAATGATGAGGACGACGGCTTCGTGGACGATGAGCTTCTGTTCGCAGACCTCAACCCGGAGCAGAGTGTAGAAAGGTATCGCCGGATGCGTTTTGAGGCGGCGGCAGCAGCGATGGGAAATACCACTAATCAGGAAGAGCCGCCACGCAGACACTAGGAAACTACGAATTAAATCAAATAATTCGGGACGTCAGACAGCAATCTTAATCCCTGCTCTTTAAACATTTCCATAATGTACAAATCAGACTTTCCCTGATTACCCTGCCACGACCGAATATCCCTGCGAAATCAACTAAATAAAGATCCGGGCCCGGTCGTAATCCTTTGAAATTAATTTGCTGCCATTGGCTCCGTGCCTCGGGACTTACAATTCCGTTGGCCATTTTAATTGGTTTGCGAGCACATAAGCCGGCCATGAGTCGCCAGGTGGACTGCGGCAAAGGGTAAAGCGACCATACGTATATATATATTTGTTCAGCTGACTCGAGCCAAGATGCAGGCGGGGCAGTGGGCTCTCGGCCTGGACAACTGTGGCAAATGGAAGGCGCTTAAGATTAAAAAGCGTCCCATGGTCTGGATGCGATGGCAAAACCACAAAGCAAACACAAACACAAATAGCGATGAGAGGGTGCGAGGGGGCCTTTAAAGGGAGAGTCCTTCGGGGGTCCCGGACTGGGGAAGGCAAAATAAATATGTAAGTCATAAGTATGTGGATTGTCGAGGGTGTAAAAATCCCACAGCTGAAGAGTATATTGATGGAACTAGGGGTACTTGTAATAAGTAAATATTTAACAGAAGGAAAAGGGATATCTTACAATATGATGTAATTTGAAATATTTGAATTGAGTAAGACTGAATTAAAGTTGCTGCGATATCCATCTATCACGTAGTTAAAAGAAATAAAATAAAACGAATATTTAATGTTCACTCCTGGCTAGTAATGGGTATCAGTTGGGCGACTCATTGAGGGTCCTGTCGCCCACATGTCCGACAGCAAACATTTTAAGGTTCAAAAGAAGGTCCTTAACCTGCTGCCGGCGGCGGATTGCACTTGCACTCACGTACATCACTCGCTGCACTTGATGTTGTCGTTGCTGCTACTGTTGCGTTTGCTGCTGTTGCAGGAGTTGCTGCTGCTGTTGGCTTTGTGTTGCAGTTGCAGCTGCAGCCGCTGCGGACTGCTAAATGAAGTGAGTGTCAACGCAAATGCAAACAAATGGGAGGAGCGCATAAAGGGAAAGGCACGAGGCAAAAGGCGTCGCAAGTCAACAGAGGGCTTCCATCAAGTGAGGCGGCAGGATGCGGGAGGACTCTCTATTTCGCCAACTCCCCCGGCCAGACAAATGGGGTCAGTGCTCCAGGCCAGCATTCCCATTGTGGCTTAGTTTTATTTTAATAATATTAATGCACACTAATGTGCGGCAAAAAAGGGGAATACATTAAAATATTTCCGGGCGACCACAGCTCGTCACAAAAGGAGTTTTAATGAATGTTCTGGGAGAATGCAGAGTGCAAGTCCTATTGAAAATAATTACTGGCATAAGCTTTCAAGTACGAAGTAAGCCACTACTTTATTATAAATACAAGCTGTAGTTATTTCAATCAGTTTTAATTAGAGGTTTAGCCAGATGCCTTAGGGCCTAATCCGCTTTAATGAGCAGCACTTGAACGTCTTAAGTGATTATTAATGCTGAGCTGATAAGCGAACAGCAAAGTTTAAACGGGTATTGAAGGAAAATTGAAACTCTAAGAAGTTTATGCAATGAGAACCCCTTTAAGAAATCCCGAAAAAAACTTCCAGAAACTCTGGCCACAGTTCGTTTTTGTTGTGGCATCCTCAAACTCTCTCGGTCTTCTCAAAATAAAGTTGGCAATTTGCTTTTGGCTTATACGCATGGGTAATTATTTTGGTCCTTGCATTTTCCATTTCATTAGCCTGCCCGCACCCGTTTTTCATAGTTTGCTGCTTAAATGAAATTTTTAATTAAGAAAGCAAACTGGCAGAGTGCAGTGCAGTCTCCGACTTCGATGAGTGGCCGACTGGCGAGTGGCGAGTGGCGAGTGTACATATTTTATGAGCCACCGAAATAAACTTGGCCAAAACCGAGTCGAGCTTCGTGCCATTTGTTGGTTTTCACAAACTTTATGCATTCTGCGTCCGCCGGAGCGAGCTCTCTCTCGCTGCTCAAATTCCATTTTAATTTATTTTTTCCGCTTAAAGCTCGTTAAGCGCATTTGCCCGCTGCTCTGCTTCGATTAACAATGGAAACAATAAAAATTAATCATATAATGAATTTATATTGAATTAATATTAAATTTAGTTGGCATTATCATGTGCGTGCCAAAGTCAAACAACGGCGAAAACAGAAATGATTAATTCCGCCAGGACATTGTGCTCCGACGCTTTGGTGGATTAAAACATTGTGCTTATTGGTCGATAAATATGGTAAATAAATAGGGAATGCATAATGTAAATACACACAAAAATACGTAGTATTGACAGACTGAATAATTGCCATGTGACCTCTGCATTTATGTGCAACATAGCCTTCATTATATTGGAGGTTACATACCTTAGTTATCGCTTTATGTCAATACTGTGGCATTCAGTTTGAGTTTCATTTAAAGCTGCTCTATTTACCAAGAATCACAAATATTTATTTCCACGTTAAGCCCCTTGACACTTCATTTCCGCAAGTTATTTCAAAAACAATACAATAATTGCATGTCCGCCGTTAAAATACCTTCCATATTCCCTTCGATTATTGCATACAAATTAAATATAATTGTATTTCATGCCATTGTGCTATTTACATAATAATAAAAATATTTATTTCATTTGCCTATATGTTGATTTTCGTTCCATTTTATTCGAATACGCTTTATTTTATTATTACCCGTGCTTTTGTCCTCAGCCTTGGCATATTATGTCGTCATTCCTCCTCAGATATTTCTATGCATTGTCGCGATTCTCGCTTTCCACAATGGTGTGAATATATAAATTGAATAAATGGCAAATTGCACGCCAAAAGGGGCGTGGATCTGGGCCGGCTCACGTGTCGTCTGGTATTTGCCTTCGGTTCGGCTCCTCAGTTCCTTCACCGGCAGCCGGCAGACTTCTTTCCTTCTCCACCCAGCGATTTGCAAATCCTTGCTCCGGCACATACGTCTGTCTACTCTGCTCGGCGTATTATTCCGTTGCATCCACTGAAAGGACCCTACGTGTGGGAGCATAAACGAAAGGATATTATAGGTTCAGCAAGGGGCAGTTACATAAGGTTGTGCTATTGGTTAGGTTAAGTGGTGTGAAGCAACCTCTATAGTATTTATTAGCATGCTAAGTATATTAATGCAGATATCACCATTTCATTTACAAGTAGTATTCAGTACAATTTATTTGTGGTCGATGCAAGTTGAACTGCAGATTAAGTAATCATTAAACACCTTTGAAATATGCTACATTATTCTGCTAAAATATTCTGAAAAATGTATTCATTCCGCTAAGAGTCTAATTGGTTTAGGGAATTCGTTTAAATAATCCCATAAAACTTCCGATTTCCATTGACATTATCTTACCATACGACCTAGTAAGGCCTACAGCCACATTGTCTTGTGAGGAACCTTCGTGCCGACCCTCTCCTGCAACGCATTCGTTTCCATTTTAGCATTTGCACCAAGCAAACTCATCCAAGTGGCATTATAAACTAAGTTAAGGCGACAATTTCGCCGTGCCTTATTGCTTGTTTGTTTGCATTCACCTGTCGCTGTAAATCGAAGTTCCCAGTGCCATGTGCAAACAGTGCAGCACTCCGAGCACCGCCTTCCAGGTGGCTGTGTGTTACCTGAATGGGATAGGGCTGAACCCACCTCAGTTTACAGATTCAAATCAGTCGTTCAGTACCACCTTGGAACTTTTTACTTTACCAACTTAAGGTAAGTTCCTTTCAAGCAGTTTCCATTTTATTTAAAGCTTTTGAATGCTAATACAAAGCACATTTGGTGTGGAAAAAGGCGTGGTGACATTGAGAAAGGTCGACACCCCACGCTCTCATTAGCTACCCGAAACCGAAGGCTTGACTTAAAGGTTAGCTGACGTCTGAGTGCTACACATACTTCACTTTGTCTCAGTCGGCAATTTGAATGCACATTAATCATACGCCACGTTGCCAATAATCTTGTTGAAGACATGAATCAGCGACAGTTCAACGACATTAGCATTTAGGCTCAACCACTCGCAGAAATAATAAGCAGTACTTGTCATCAAGTTGAAGATATACCTTGAGGATATATACTTATACTTATTAATATAATACTCTAAATATTATAAATACATACTTGATGTACAAAGGAATCTCATGATAACAAAGATGTAGAAAAATCGTAGGCCTGCTTATAAAATGGAATATCATATAAAATTATTAATTAAATGACAAATTTTAGTGTGTACAAAATAGAGGGATTAAGTTAGTTCCTGACAGTAGTAGCCTAGTTTTCTGCGAGTGTTTCGATTCGGCTTACTCGCCACTCGATCACTCTGAAGAGCCCTGCCTTGTTGACTCTGCATTATCTTAATTGTGGTGTGTGTAGGTCCTAGCACGTATACGGAGCGCGTGTGTGCCTCGTGTGCTCGGGGAAGTGCAGCTAATGACATTGTTTGCTGCGGCCTGCCGGCGATGATGGATCGTCATCGTCTTACTCGCTGCCGCCTGTCAGCTCGGTTTGCTTGCATAAGAATGACGGGCCGCCACATGGTGCTTGCGTTTTGGCCATCATAGTCCGCCCAGCTTCTGCTGATGCTCCTTCATCTGTTCTCCATCTGCGGCCAGAGGACTCTGACGCTGCTCTTCAGGAATTGTTGCCGGAAGCTGAGTTAAGCGTTAAGTTCACATAGCTGATTTATCAACACAAATGCAGATTTAAGGCTCTAAGTATTAATTAAATTTAAATAATAATGCCTCATTTGACATTACTTATCCCATTATCGGCTAAGAGTTAAAGACTTTTTTTAATAAATTTATAAACCAATTCTTGGTTTGTTCAGTGGCTTTCCTTAGGAAGTAAGTCGAGGGAATCGATTGTGTTGAGAAACGAGCTCAACTGCAGACAGGCCGCTCCTTAACTATGCAACACACACTCACTGCTCCTGTGGGAGCTTCATAATTCGCATGCAGGACACATCAATTCATTGACCGAAAAGCAGAGGGCTGACAAAGTGTTTTTCCCAGTGACCCACTCCAGAGCCAGCTTTCCAGCTTTCCACTTTCCCAGCCGACTGTCGTCAGTCGGCAGACTGACTGACTGAGTGACGGACTGTGGGACTTCCTGACAGCCAATAAATGTCACTTTGGCCAGACTGCTGCATGAATACGTCCGTCGCCCAGCGCCTGGTGTCTCCCCAAACAGGACCTGGCAACTCTCCGAAGTGGCAGCTTATAAAGTCCTGCAGTGTCGCCCCGATAATTGACAGCGATGTGACAAAGCAATGGAAACAGACAGTTGCCCAGATGGAAATTTAAAGGTAAGCCTCTGCAAACGACTCCGTAATGGATAGAAATCGAAAGTTTTTATGTCGCAACTAGGCGGAATCAGCATTTCAAGGCGAGCACTTGCCAGACAATGAATGCATGACCACCGGAAAGTTGGCCAAGTCATCGACATGTGGATGGGCCATGACAAATAGCCGCCTCTTCACAGGCTCTCCCTAATTGCCGAAAAGAAAACACTGAGCACTCGCAGAGCAGAGGTCAGCGAAAGTCGAAAGTCTAGACAGCCGACAAATGTTATATACTTGCGAATGCCATTAAGACAGTGACCGCAGCCATAATCCGCTCCATTGGGTCAGGGGGATAATGTGGGTATGGTTAAGCGCTTAGGACGCCTGATCCCTGCTCCGCCAATCCGATTGACTATGCATGCAAGTGCCATTGAGAAGCATGAGATATGAAATTAATTCAGCGCTGCATAAAACACACGTCTGAAACTCATTTGGCCAGCTGAGCTTCAGCTTCCGTGGGTTTCGCGGGTTAAGCGTTAAAGCGCAGACATGCATGCGGACAGGACAGCGCAGGATCCACGTGAAAGGATGCGCCAGCTGCGGACCGTGGACTGTGGACTGTGGATACCGGACTCCGGAATGGGGCAAACCAAATATTAGCTCTACAGCTGCACAGTTTTTCAATTAAATTCAACGAATGCCCCTTCAATCGTGCATTAAAATGAAAATTTAATCACGGCAACGGACACAGCCCCAGTCACGGCACTGGCAATGGCTTCAAAATGAATCGCATCTGCTGACCCCACGGCACATGCTGTCGAAGGAATGATGTAAGTCTGCCGCCACGGGGGCGTATACGTAATGCGTATTGTGAGGAAATATGTAATTAAATTTTCCTTTCGCTTGTCATGGCTGAGGGCTCACCACGATGATGCTGATTTTCATGAAGGCATCAATGGGTAGCCGAGGAATTCTTCTCAGTTAATGGCTAATGCAAATCACCGAGGAATTTACTTGCTAAGCTCAGTCTTCTCCATGAAGGAAGCCAGGTAAAAGTGTTTAATGGAACAAGAATTTAAAATATTTGATTAATACATGCAGAGGGAAATTACAAAAGCTGTAAACAAATACAAGTGAGGGGAAAATATTTGTAAAAGTGGTGCGTTGATTCAATAATAATAAAAATTATAGGTACTATAAAGGTATATTAATGCATTTGTATGAGCATTTAAATATATTTATTACAATAGTAATTCATTTTATTTTAATACAATTGTTGCCTGTTTAATTCAAGCATATAAAGGAAAATAAATGCAGGACTTAACCATTTAATTTTATATTCCTTTGAATGCACTCTTTGGCCTGTAAACTGGCTGCTAGTTGCACGCCTGCTTACTCCGCCGGCTAATGGGTAATAATTAATCGTTTCCCTGAGATATTTCGCTCACGTTCCCGTTCATTATTTTAAAATGCGCATCGCAAGTGTTGGATATATATTTGTTTATCGTTCGTCCCGACTTGCAGCCCGTTTAAAATGGCTGTGGCAAGACTTTGACCGCACACCCGCACTGGCACACGCACACACGATTTTCCACGCTGATAGAACCCTGAATGAATGGAAACGAATGAATGAGGAATTTCACTTACCCCCAGTCGCGTCCACATCGCCAGCCCGGCCCTTGTCCTGGTCCTTGTCCGCATCCACATCCACAGCCACATCCACATCCACATGCACATGCACGACTGCAGCTTTCTTATCGCTGCTCCGCGCTGGCTGCATTTATATTTAAATGTATTTAAACGACCGACAATTTGAGAGCTTCGCCGTTGTCAGTGGCAGAGCTGCGGACTCCGGACTCCGGACTGCGGACTGCGGACGCCCCTCATTTGCAGTCCAAGCAAGGAGCCGCGAAGGATCCAATCCGAAGGATCCGCCCACAGGGCCAGTGGCAGCAGCAGTCCCAGTTGTTTGTGCGTACCCTCGGCTTTAGCGTTGGCTTGGGCTTTGGTCCTGGCTGCTCCGGCTGAGATAAAAGTAAATATGTGGCATTGGTTGCGGCTCGGCGGTTTCATTTTGGCTGCGCTTCGGTTTTCGGACTCGCTCGCTTTCCGCCGGAAACGCGTTCTAGCGTAATTTTTAATTTATTCCCGCCCGTCTTCTGCTCCGCTGAATGGGAATGAATATTCCTTAGCCAGCATGCGCGCCACTTAATTAATATTTCCAAAAATATTTCCATTTGCTATGGAAACATAATCTTAAAATACACATTCCTTTTGGTTTCCGCTTCACCACATATAATTTAATGAGATCATGTTCTTAAAGACATTCGTGTATATAAAATTATAATTGAAGAACTCAGATAAACCAATCAATAAAGTGCATAATAAGATTTTAGTTGTGGAATAACTCTTTGCGGAAGTAATTTAATTAAAATTCTGTAGAAAAGTTTGACTCATTTCAAACTAATTGGCAGTTCTAGCCACTTTCCACGCATTCTGCACTATTTTTGGCTATTTGAAATTCGAATTTCATAGTTTCGAGCTTGGCAGCCGGGGAACTAATTGCTGGATAAATAGTAAAAATGGTAATTGCCAAACGCGTCCACGAATATAATTAACTTTCTAGAAAGCAAATAGATTCTTGACTGAAAACCAGAGACAACAGCTGTTAATGAGTGGAGTTTCTGGCAAGTTCTTGCCCCGCAGACTCGAGAAGTCATTGTTCTCCCTCCTTGGGCAACTGCATCCTTCGTCCTGCAAGCACTCGTAATTTACGCAGTTGGCTCCCCACCCCCACCGAATCGCTGCCGACTCCTGCTTAGTTAATATTTGCCAAGTTTATGGCAAGTGGAAAAGTTCGAGGTTGAGCCGGAGAGCTTGAGACTGCCGCTAGCAAGTGGCTGCCAGTGATATGGGTAAGAAGTGCGAGTATTGATTTACCGTAGCACAAAGCCAAGTCCCGGCCCAGACCCGCTGACGCTGACAACACTAACAACGCTTCCAGCAGACGTCGCGCCAATGTCGCTATGCCCTCCCTCTCCCGATCCCCTAACAGCCAACCCCTAGAATCCATTCCCATTCACGTCACTGTCCCAGTCGCTTGGCGTGGTCGTCGCCATGTCTGCTGCCGGCAGCAGGGCGGAAACGGAAACCCGAGCAACTGAAGCGGGCTTTCAGGGCAGTCGGGAATCGATGTAGGAATGCCCTCTCCCTGTCATCAGGTTGCAGCAATTAATAACCATAATTAAAGTCAATAATTATAAAATAATTAAATAATAATAAATGAAGAAATGGTTTTCAAATAGGTTAAATTTACCCAAAAATATTTCCATTTGGATACCATATGTTTATTACTATTTTTGGCAATTAGACAGCTCCATCCCCTAGCTAATATACCCCTCAAATGCAAGGGAGAGGGCAGGGCGACCACAACAGCAGCAATCGCTGTACATAACTCGCCGTTTTTAGCCCTCGTCACTGTTGTTTTCCTGCCGCTCGCTACTCGCAGGCAAATGCTGGACATTTTTACGGTTTGGCAAGTGTCAGCAGTGTTGTGGCTGGAAAAGGAAGAAAGGAAGCGATGTCACTTCGCTCCAAGACAAACATTTTATTTATCGTTTCCCGAGGGGAAGGCCGAGGCGCGAAAACTATCAGCTGCGATTACTTTACAAGTTCCTTGGAGTTCAGGCCAGCCACTGCAGCCCATCATCCCGCGAGGATGCAATTAACTCACTGAGAGGCCAAGACGTAATCACTAGTATCGTTCTCGAGTAGCACAGGCCAGGGCAGTGGCAAGGCTTTATTGGGTTGGACATCTAAATGGATTTGGAAACACTGCACTCGCCAACCAATTTCATTTTGTTGGGTGATATTTCAGCTATTTTCAGAGCGAGGCTTGGTTGAAAAATATTCCGACGGCAATTGATGCCATTGCTGCGGCGGCCGTTGCTGCAACTGCTTTCATTATCGTCATTGTTGGGATGACAAACAAAATGCCGCAAAATTTTGTGAATTGCTTTTGAAATGGACAATAATGGGATTAGGCAGGACACAGAGGAATGTTCAAAAAATACATACTGAATGAAAATAATGGGAAATGGAATGGAAATATCAGGAATATTTCAATTTAGTGATTTGGTTGAAGGAATTTCAATCAGCTCTAAATTGTTATCAGTGCTCAAAGCTTGCATATTATCCCATATGCTGAATAATATTATATTTGCAATAGTTTCCAACTAAGCATGAAAATTGGCAATTGCCAGAAGCTCTCCGGCAGCTTGAGCGACTTGGGAGCTCTGTGGAAAACATTCAGAAAAATTAAATGCTGGCAAGTTTTAAGCCCCGGCATTTGGCAGAAAAACAATGAAACTTCAGGCTCAAGTGCAGCAAAGCTCTTATCGGCAAAAACAGGGAGATAGTCGGACGGACGGACGGGGAAAAGTGAGGCGAAAGTTTTAAGCGTCTTTGCACGCATACAATTTCTCATGAGCAGCAAATACAATTGCACAATAAAAATGCACAGGACCCGGACGGGAATAAGACTCGGAATCGGGACTGAGTCGGCCAGTGCCATGCAAAAGGCTTAAGCGTCAGGATCTTAAGAGCTGCGCTGACTGTCAGAGTCGCTAAGAGCAGAAAACTGTTTTCCCGCTCCATCCTGCCACAACCAAAGCAACAACAAAAAAAGCAGACAAAAAGGAGCAGTAAAAATTCATGCAGCGACGCTTCGCCATAATGTCTGCCTTTAGACCGCGTTTAAAAATTGCCGGAGCACGCGCTTTTCCCACTGCAGCAGCAGCTGTCATTCCATTAATGTTTTTATGGCGCTTCAAACTGTTGCCGAAACGAGTCCATCGAAATTAAAGGTAAAACGCCCAAACTTGGGCCATGAAAAGAGAGAGCCCCCGAGTGGAAACAATGGGAGCGGCTTTCCTTTGATTAACTCTTTCAATGGCCAATTAAAGCGGACCCCTCCCAGCGAGCACTCGTTGTTGTATGCAAAGCATGGCATATGGCTGACCCTTTGCCTGCATCTACTTCTATATATTTCACTTTTATTGAGTCAACTATAAAACTCAGAATGGTAAATAAATTTTAATTTTACTACTCGCAAATACATAATTTAAGAGCCCCTGAGTGCGGGCGGGCTAGGGGGGCGCAGGACAAGGCCAAGCTAAGCCATAAAAATGTGTATGGCAAATAAATTTTAAGTGAAATACTTGTAAATGAAAACAAATGTAGCACACACATAAAGCACAACAAGAATGGCTCGGGTCAGGGGAAGGGAGAGCTGGAGGAGCAGGAGGAGCAGGAGGACAATGGCTATGGGCCACAAAATTCGATATTACGTATACGCCATGTTCGTGTACAACTGTGTGCAATAAATATCGCAAGGACACCCAACCACTGACACACACACACACACACACAGACAATTAGATCGCCAAGGACATTCGAAAATGTTTGTCTTTGGCTGAAAAATTCGCCATAAATTTGGTGCTGGCATAGGCCCAGAAAAAGCGATAAATATCGAAAATCAACTAAAATTGTCCAACAATACTTTATTCAATTGCGGCCAAAATTGAGAGGGAAGTGCTTTTAATTGATGTGCGGCAATGACCCACTCGCCTTCTGTAAGCCAAACATAAATTTAGCGCTTCTATAATTTATGCTAAAATAAACACAAATTAATTTCGTATTATTATAACTTTGCCGCTGGGCCAAATCCAATTCCCATGGCCAAACAGAATAATATGAGAGTGCTGAGCTGTGCACAAATGGAAAAACTATTGCACACAAAGGAGCAGCATTTAAATTACATATTTTGTAATTCCCCTCCATACCAGGTAATAAATACTATAATAATAAGTAAAGTAGAACTAAAATTAAGTAATTGATAGTAATTAAATTCGAGGACGCCTCATTGTGTCTTGAGTACTCTTAACCATTTCTGGCCTAGTACAGTGGCCCAATTTGCCCACTTGATGTACAATTAAGTTAACTGCACTTATTTCTAATTCGCCATTGACTATCGATGCCCTGAACTATTTATTGCTAGAACAAATTGCACGTTTACATTTCTAATTGCAACCGCAAACAATATCAGTCCGGCACTATTAGATATGTAAATTTGACAAATAAATCCAAAGAAAATAAATTGCGAAAAATAATAAACAGATACATAAATAAATATTTCATATGGTACATTGGCATTAACAGCTGTCGTCTTTATGCGAGCACCAATGCCTATGAATATTCAAATAACAAACTTTAATCAATGCAATTTTTACCCCAATCCTCTCAGATATAAATGAATATCCCGCCGCTCCTGTGGCCGACCGCAGTGGACATAAATTCCATTTGTGTGACAGGTGAGCTGAGCCTGCGAAGCCAACCACAAAAACGACAGGAGCAAACGTTTATCACGACTGTTTTGTGAATTATTTAGAAAAATACGCAGCAGCCGCAACACAAGAGTTATCTAATACTTTAAGTTTGTCATTGCCACAACAGAAAATGTTTTTGCCAATTTAATTTATTTATTTTTGCCTATTTATTTTTAATACGAGCTTGTCATAAGTTATATGTAAATGTCAACAAGCACTCGCCCTCACAAATCATGAACTTTATTCACTCGACATTTGGGTTTTTCTATGCAAACTGTTCAACTAATATGGCAAATAACTGAATAGTAAGTTTTAAGACCATGTTTTGGCCTAATTAGAAGTGCAAAATTCATTATTTTCTGCAGGCATTATTTATGAAAATGTATTATGATTTAGACACTAGGAACTGAGGCTTCATTGCAAATTAATCCTATTGCTGGAGTTTTACGAAGGGTATCTAAACATAAAATAAAATTGATAAACTAGTGTAAGATGTATTAAAAAACTAAAGACACTTGCTTGCCAGTGCAAAAGTCAGTAAAATCCTTGGAAGCCCTGCCGGTTTAAACTGATTTTGACCTCCATTTGCGGAGTGCACAATATGGGATGAAATATCGAGGCCAGACGAAGAGTCACTAGCCACAGCCAACTGCTCGGATGCCAAATTATAATGGGCGCACATTAAGCGACATGTTCCCTTTATCATTTGCATGCCGGTGGCGTAATCACCAGAGAAAAGCCGAGGACCGCACCCCGCCCCTCCAGTGGCAATAGGAAAATCACTGGGAAAAAGGACCTGGAGCAGGAGTAGGAGCTGGAGCAGGAGCAGGAGCTGGAGCAGCAGCAGGATATCCTGTCACGTTTTCAGTTGACTTGACTGCTCCACGCCGTGGGAGTGTGTGCCGAGTACTTAACCGTTCAAGTTGCTCCAACTCCGACTCCGATTCCGTCTCGGTCTCGGTCTCCGGCTTACTTGCCTCTGGGCCACTGTCGTCAATGTCTGCGGTGGCTACGATCTCAGCACAGCGAAAAAAAAAAAATGGCTTTTAATAAAATATAAAAAAAAAAAATCCTATAAAATTTAGTAAGTGTTCTTCGGTCAAGGAATACTTTAAGAGTCTATAATGATTAAGGTATTACATTTGCAGAGCCATTATTTTAGGTTGGAGAATTTCATTAGATTGTTTGGATTGTTTGCCACTTTTTCTCCGTGTAGATACTGCTGGTTGGCTGGCTTGCCACCTAGCCCTGTAGTGGTGTGAAAATTAAAGGAATTCCGTTATTATTTTGCCTTTTTTCCCCGCCCGCTGCATGTGCATATTTTGTAGAGCACTTCGTCGCAAATTATGTCGGCGCAGCGAAAGCAAATGCTGCATGCTGCATATGCATGTGGCGTGGGGCCATGTCACAAGTGCTTAGTAGACTCATGACAGTTTCTTTTGCATAAACAACAACAACTACCTAGGCCCCACCCCTCGAGCCTTACTGGGCTGGGGCTGCTTGGCGGCTTGGCTGCAACGTGCAAGTAATTTGCAAAGTAGAAGTTGCAGATGCGAGTTGCAAGATGCAGCTCGGTGGTGCACCCTGCTGCACGATGCAGCCTTCTGCTAGCAGCTCATTATGTGGCGGCTTTTGTGCGGCTTTGATGTATGATTATGACGCGCTGACTTGGGAAAAACATGAAAAAAGTTGTAGTTCCGTTCCGGTGATGAAGGTGAGTCGAATTCTTGGTTAGAGCTACGATTCTTAGATGAGATTTTACCGAGCGAAACCTAAATTTTGGACAAATCAAAAAATAACGACTTTTGCAGTGGTTTTGGAATTTTCTGTAGCGTTCTTTTAGGGAGCACAGAGTGTTCTGTGTATTTCATAAATGCTGCTGGCAGCTGCTGCAGACGACTGCTGCAGTCCTTAAAAATAACCATAATTAAGCCAAAACAGCCTTAATTTCAATTCGGAAGGTCTTTCTATCTTAGATTTTATCACGTTAATTAATCTGCGTATTGAGTTTAGAGATCAGAAAAAATAAATTTTTGACAAATTTTTGACAATTTTAATTGATTAATTAAATTTTTTAACTCCTTATCAAATTTTCAGAAAATTGGTCAAATTTTTTTTCAAATGCCGTTTATATTCGGAAATGCCGCTAAGATCTTAATTATTTTATAATAAAATATTGCCTTACAAATGATTTGACCAAAAATTAGGATATAAAAATGCCGACTTAAGGACCCAAAAATCCGCATTTGATGTCTTCTGAAGAGCATAATTTGGCCAAAAATGGAATGACAGCCAAATGCCGTTTATATTCGGAATCGCCGCTAAAATCTTAATTATTTAATAATGAAGTATTGCCTTAAAACTGATTTAACCAAAAATTAGGATATAAAAATGCCGATTTAAGGACCCAAAAATCCGCATTTGATGTCTTCTGAAGAGCATAATTTGGCCAAAAATGGAATGACAGCCAAATGCCGTATATTGTTCGATTCGCCGTTAAAAGCTTAATTATTTAGGAATAAAATATGGAAAAAACAAAGAAAAAAAATTTTGGTCGATTTTTGAAAAAATGATAAGGGGTTACATCATTAAAATTGTCAAAAATTGGCAAAAATTTAATTTTTAATAATTCCTAAATTTGAAATGCAGATTAATTAACCAAATAAAACCCAACATAGAAATGCTTTCCAATTTGAAATTAAGGTTGTTTTGGCCAAGTTATGTTTATTTTTATTTTTTTTAGGACCCAAAAATCCGCATTTGATGTCTTCTGAAGAGCATAATTTGGCCAAAAATGGAATGACAGCCAAATGCCGTTTATATTCGGAATCGCCGCTAAAATCTTAATTATTTAATAATAAAATATTGCCTTAAAAATGATTTGACCAAAAATTAGGATATAAAAATGCCGATTTAAGGACCCAAAAATCGGCATTTGATGTCT
>VNKC01002147.1:0-68423 GCA_008042775.1 Drosophila pectinifera
AAAATTAGGATATAAAAATGCCGATTTAAGGACCCAAAAATCCGCATTTGATGTCTTCTGAAGACCATAATTTGGGCAAAAATGGAATGACAGCCAAATTACGTTTATATTCGAAAACGTCGCTAAAATCTAAATTATTTAATATTAAAATATTGCCTTAAAAATTATTTGACAAAAAATTAGGATACAAAAATGCCGATTTAAGGACCCAAAAATCCGCATTTCATGTCTTGTGAAGAGCATAATTTGGCCAAAAATGGAATGACAGCCAAATTACGTTTATATTCGGAATTGTCGCTAAAATCTTAATTATTTAATATTAAAATATTGCCTTAAAAATTATTTGACTAAAAATGAGGATATAAAAATTCCGATTTAAGTACCCAAAAATACACATTTCATGTCTTGTGAAGAGCATAATTTGGCCAAAAATGGAATTACAGCCAAATGCCGTTTATATTCGAAATCGCCGCTGAAATCTTAATTATTTAATAATAAAATATTGAAGTAAAAAATTTTTGGTCGATTTTTCAAAAAATTGTAAGGGGTTACATCATTAAAATTTTAAAAAATTGAATAAAATTTTATTTCTGTTTATTCTTAAAGTCGGTATGCAGATTAATTAACCAAATAAAATCTAACAAAGAAAAGCTTTCCGATTTGAAATTAAGGCTGTCTTGGCCAAGTTATGGTTATTTTTATTTTATAAGGGGCTATATCCTATAATATTTTGTTATAATGATTCTAAACAAGTTATGTAGAAAAAGTTATTCTCCACAAACTGTTGTTTCGACTTTAAGCGGAAAGAAGTTAAGAACCAGGGAAACCCCTCTTCATGTAATAACTTCACCACCAAACGCAATCCTTATTAATCAGAAATGCTTTCATCCCCCAGAAAACAAGGCTCTTTGTCGTTGAAGAGGACCGAAATGTGGCTGCCGTGTAAATGAAAGCACATTGAGCTGAATAAGTTGGCTGACATCCGCCGCTGGCATGTCGACTTCCCACGTTATTTCCGCAAAAATCACGTGTAAGCTGGGCCAGCCGTGGCCCGACCGGCAACAAAGGTGAGACACCTCCGTCAGCTGCCCTCGTCATCCGCAATGCTCCGAGGCTACTTTACACGGTGTCAGGTGAGCCGGCAGGTGAGTGGTTGAATGCGCCAGGGGATGGCGCTGGGAACGGGCGGAGCCGTGGGTGCCCGCCTGGTCATGCTGCCTGTTGCACTTTTTGCACATAATCATGTCACATAAACGGACGACAGGCCAGGATATGAACAACAAGCTGCCGCTCCCGCTCCCGCTGCCGCTGCCTGTGCCGCTCCTTTTCGTCCTTTCGTCCTGGCGACAGCTGACGCTTGGCTTTAGATGGCCTTAAAAAAAAAGGGAAATACAAGGTGCCTTCCAACTTATTTCTCCTGCTGTTTCCTCGACCCCCTTTTCACTTTATGTTTATGTTGTGTGTTGTGGGCTGTGACGTTGGCCACTGACACTTGGCTCCTGCTCCTGCTCCGGCTCCTGTCGCCTGTCTCGTGCTCTGCACAGGCGGATGTGACCTGGACACCTGGACACCTGGAAGCCTGGACACGCCGGGTGTTAAAATAACAGGCACCGAACATATTGACTTTTAAAATAAGCATTATGGCGGTAAATTTTTATGAAGCCCCCACCTTTCAGTGTGCGCTGTGTGCCCCAGACAGCTGAGTGATTTATATATATTGTTTAATATTATTATGGCTGGCAGGTGGCCATTCAGGCTTGCCTTCGCCTCGCCTCGACTCGCCTTGGCCCTGTTCCGGCCGACGGATGTGCAAAATGCGAAAAATTGAGCACATTACAAGCTCCGACTGCGACTCCGTCTGCGTCTTCCACTCCGTGTCTGGTCCAAGATTGTGTCCCCGGCCATGTCCATGTCCGTGTCCATGTCCATGTCCACGTGTGGTTGGCAATAATTGTTAAAGGGTGTGGTTGGCTGGGAAAGATGTGGGGCGAATGATGAAGTGGCGGCCCAAGGAGGAAGGAAGCCGGCCAGCTTTGCTGCCGCCGTCAAGCTCGAGAGGATTGCTCTCGTAAGCCTCGAGAGCAGTTAATGGTAATTGCAATTATCCAGCGAGCTTTATTGGTTAATGAACGAGCACCGGCTTAATGGCCCCGGGTCGAGCAGATGATAATGTGCCCGGCAGATTGCCCATCTGCATCTGGGCCAGGAGCAGGAGCTGGACCTGGAGAAGCACAAACGACGGGAAAGAATGGTATTCTTCCATTAAGCTAACACCTTTTAGTCTTTCAGTTTCCTTTACACGAAAATATGTAATTAATCCAAGAGCACTTTTTTAATAAATCAATCCGTTCGGTGCTTAAAAAATCCCAGCCAGTGGCAAATGCATATTCAATTGAATTGGCGGCTGCGTTAAACCGAAATGCGCTACTAAAAACGTTATTAATGCATTCCCCGGAACTGCATAAACGGCGCAGGGGGAAATTAATTAATAAATAAATAAATGTGTCCACAATTAATTTCCATTTTGCGTGGCGCCCGCTTCCCTGCGATGCCATTTCCCGATTGATTGCATTTTAAATGTGTTTGTTCAGCACATGCCACGCCCCAGCCAGAAATGTGGCGTATTTTACGCGCCGCCAAAAAGTATGCTAGGTTTTTCCAGCATTTTTTCCGCTGCCTGCCCAAATGCATAGCTGCTGTCTGCCGGCGCGTGTTCAGCCAGATCATTTGGGTAATTATCGTCGGAAAAAATGCGGGGGCTCTGGCGCGGGCGAGGGCTTAACCGGCTTTGGCGACCAGGGATGCGGTACGTTGTCATAAGGACATTAATAACACCAGCCAACATACAAGTAATTTGCCATGTAAGTAAGTCTGCATACAGAGAAGTTTTTTTGTACTAAATATATTTTTTAAATAAGTAATATCCGTGTTAAGTTAGCTAAGTTTCCTCTTAATTTAAATGAATCAATTAATATCAATGCCATAGTTTACTCATTTAAAGGGTAGGTAGCTAATAACTTAATAATTTGTTTTGACTTAAAGTGACTTAACAGGAAGACAAGATACTTTGCACAAGCGATGTGAAGCCAGAAAAGCCACAAAGTGTAATCGAGGTGGTGCGGCGGTGGCCAATTATAATCTACAGGCGGTGAGCTGGGCGATTTCAAAGGAATCTCCTGAAAGGAGTAGGCCCCACTTCTCCGCTCAGCTCTCGGCTTTGAAACTCAATTCGAGAAATGAAATTCAAGTATCAAAAGAAACACCACTCGTTCGACCCAATTAAACAAGCGCTTTTGCACTTTGCACGTGGTAAGTAATGAGATGGACTCTTGGCATTATAATTAAGTAGTGGGAGTAGGTCGTAGAAATATATAATGTATACAGTCTGCACGGTCATTACTAGCAGATATAGCTTAAAACAAAAGTTCTTGTCATACTCCATTTATTAGGCATTGCTGTAGGTTCTTCCTAAGGATATATACCATCTTCATCAGCCCTACGAAAATCCAAATCTGAGGAATATTAAATTTAAAAAAATAAATAATAAATATTACAAAGTAAACATTTTTATACATATAAATAGTAGTAATATAATGTGCCTTTATCTTTAAATATTTGATAAGATTGTTATTCATACTAGACCTCTTTTTTTTAAAACTTATGGCTAATAATTAGCGTGATTTTCTTGAATAAAAGCTAGATTTCTGTGCTGTATTTATTGAATAATCAAAGAGTATAGTATTGGTCATTTACAATTAACGTTTTATATTTCTTTTGTTTCCATGCATTGCCTAGGATTTTTGTTTTAGAGAAAACCGAAGTACCATATCTCACAGCACCCTTGTGGATACCTGAATATCTCTTTTGTTGTCCTATTTGTTTATTTATTTGTCCTGTTTACTTATTCCACAGTTATCGGCAAGGCCTTCCTGTACCTGGGCACCCCGCCCCTGTGCCCCAGCTGTGCTCTCTCCCAGCTCCACTGTCACTACCTGGGCCTCTGTCCCACCTGCAGTCCGTGCTCGTTCTCCGCAATCAAGATCCCAGCGCCATGCTGGAGTCCGTGCTCTTCGTGCTCCGGCAGGTGTGCATGTTCGTCTGCCCCATGAAGATCTTCCACGAAATTGAGGAAATGGAGCAGCCGGTGAGGCGGGAGGAGTGGGACATCTGGACGGAGATTTGAGATTTGATTCGCCGGCATGACAACCAAGCAAATTGATTAATGGCCGGGCTGTAGAGGAACGGAGCGGAAGCGGTTGGCAATAAAGAGATCTCTCGTTTTTCCCCTTGAGTTGCCCACGTTACACCGACTCGGCTCCGATTTGCACATAATTTTCGCATAAATTGTCAAATAATTTGAAGCCCTCCCATTGAGCAGGAGTCAAGGTAACCTAAGCCTTCAAATGGAATTTATTGCTCCGGCTTAGGCCGAAGTGGTTATCAGGGGTAGGCTCCGGTGGGTGTCGGTGTCTACTATCAGGCATCATTGGGTGTCGTTGAAATGCCAGTAATTGCGTATTAAAATTATACACCGGGGACCATTTGTTTAATGGAATGTAGCCGTGTCTGTGAGCTAATTAGCTTGTCGTTCGCTCGTATTTATGCAAAGTAATTGAACGACCGCCTCTGGGGGGCTTGAATAGTTCTTGTAATCACTGCCACTGGGTGGGATTTTAATTTGCCGCTCGGCCAGTTGTTAGTGGGGAGATACTTCCATAATCTCTGCTCTAAGTGAAGGAAAATCTACAATAAAAAATAGAAATAAATATAAAGAGTTTTGGCAGCACAAAAACTAAGTTATCATAGCCTGTAGTACGAAGTTAATTTTCCCTATTATATTAAAGATTAGAGTATCTTGAAATGACTCTGAATTTATCAAATATCGATAGCAAAGTCCAGTAGTTGTAGTATTATTTTCCCATCTCTAGTTTCAGCCATAACTGTGGCTGCACTGCGGAAGTTGTCACCTCGAATGTATCCATCCAGCCGGCTGCTTTGCAATTCAAATGTGTCCTCCTCGACCTACCTTTGACCTCGGCTGGGTTCCAGCAAAGGTATTTCAATAAGCCGCTCTGATGTCCGCTGTCCGTTGTCCAATGTCCAATGTCCGTTGTCCAATGTCCGTGTCCGTGTCCGTGTCCGCTGTCCGAGTGCAGGGTGAATCGCCAATCGATTGACTCGCAGGCAATTTGTTTGCCTGTCGCATTGGCATTCGCACTCGAACTATTCACCCCACTCTCGCACGATGACAGGTTGTTCTAAGCAGCCCTGACATGCCACACACACCTCCGCCCACCTGCGTGTGTGTGCGTGTGTTCCTGCGTCTTTTTTCGCCGCCCCAGCAGTTGACACAATTTGACTTTTGGCTCGAGCGACACCCTGAACTTTTGAACTAATCTATTTGTATTTGTTTAACGTTGTAGCGATAAGGCTGACATTGTCCCTGTTTTCGCCCCAAGACAGGTGGAAACTTGGGGTGGAATGGAGTGGCAGGTGGTGCAGGTCGTCGAGGTCGAGGTTTCCGCCCTCTATGGCTTCTTTGGGGGCCGGTCTTCCATCGAGAAAATCAAGTGGATTATGATTAGAGGGGGCATCCCAAATCCGATGTAAAACCAGGGCAAATATGGGTGGGCTTGGTAACTTTATTTAGTTTGGAAACAAGCAAGAAAATGTTATATTTAAATGGTATGAGGTGGGTTGTGTGGCTGAGAACATATGCGTTTTATGGCCACATATGTTCTCAATGACAAAGTCCTTAATATTACCTCCAAGTGTCTACTACGTTTCCGTCATAGATTATTGCGATTGCATTAACGGAAGATATGCCATTGCTGTCTGAAGCCTTTGCCAATTATGAGGATATTTGAGTCGAGTCCCTGCCCTCTGCTGTCATTAATACCGCAAATTAGCCCGGCCAGGGAGGGCGAGGGGAAGCCGAGCTCAACTAATAACTTCTACTTGCGTAAATAGCCCGTAAACCAATTTCTGCCGGCTGTGCTTTCATTAGCGCTGCCTGAATGGCCAAAGCCCCTGATTCCCCGATTTCCTGCCTTGCTGCCTCCCCTGAAGTCCTTCGTCCTTCGTCCTTGGCCCGGCTAAACGATTATTAGACTGCCTGAGTGAGTGTGTGGCTTGGCTGCGCGTTCAGGTCCCGTGGAGTTGAAGCCGCTGCCCAACTGATTGCCAGATTTGTTAATTATGCACGTTATAATTAATGCTCTCTGCCGTGGATGCACCCACCCCCCGCACACACACACACACACATACAACTGCCGCCGTCTCACTCTTGGCCCGGCTAATTGTCAATAAATTTGCGAGCTCAAAATATCATTTCGAACCTAGCCGCCGCTGTCATGCTGGCTGTCAGTTGTGCTTAATGCTTAAATGAAATCTAATCACGTTCTAATTTCAGTTAAGTGTGACAGCGAATTGTGCGACCCGCCGCCCTAGGCCCCTGACCCCTGACCCTTGACTCTTGACGCCTCCACCTATCCCCGCCCCTTGAGCTTCCGTTTCCGTTTCTCGTCTGCTTGTATTTCATTTCCGCCGCTTAAGAGGGTCTGTTTCTCTTCTTTTTCTTTCTTGGCGCACTTCCAGTCCGTAGGATCTGCATTCCATAAAGGCGTCCGAGGTACCAACGAGGTTATACTTTACTTAAAGGACACTTTACTATTTCATTCTATTACTTTTTAATAATTCCCTGGCAATTTATTTTACTTACTTTACATTTTACTTAGTTTACTTAAAAACAGAGTATGCAATGCCCATATCTTATCTAAATTAACGGGCATTTAACTCATTATTCTTGTGCAATATTTACTCCATATGCTCTTGTTTTGTGTTTTGCTCATGATTAGGTAGGTACCAGCCAGATTTTTCCGTCTGACGGCAAAGTTTCATCAAATTGCGCAACTGGCGTTAAAGCTTCCACGACCGCAGCTCCCATCACTGCATGTTTCATAACTTTTCATTTGAAAATGATGCCGGAGGGGCCGCGGAACTATTTCGTTTTCAAATTAGCAAACGGGTTTCCCTTCGAAAATCTAGTTAATTAGCGCTCAACAACAAACAACTCGGGGAGAGCAGCGCAGAGCAGCGCAGCCTCATGGCTACCATCATCATCATCAGTAGCAGCGGCGTAGTCATCATCGTCATTGCCTTGGCGGGCAGGCGGACAGGCGGCAGTCGCGGAACTTTTTCCGACCCGAAATAGTTGAAAGCCCGGGAACGCCTCGCCCCCAGCCGACCAGGGGGCACCGGAGCACCGAAAAGTATGCAATGCGAGGCAGGACTCGTGAATTAAGCAATTAGCCAACTCGGAGCAGGGCAGCCAAAGAAAAAGGCAGGATAAAAGCGCCGAATTGCGAATTAGCCGGCACCGCAGCTCGCCTATATTGTTGCACAAGTCTGACGTGGCCGGGGCCCCTGCTAATTGACCAATATTCCCGTCTTCGCATCATCGCCGGATCGAATCGAATCGAATCGTGTCCTGACATTGGTCTCGGTATTGGTTTCGGCCCCGGCATTGGCATGGTAATTGCAATCGCAGGAATTCCACAGCCACTCCAATGACGAGGCTGAGCGGGGACTCGGCATAAATACGGCCAATAAATTCAATTTATTTCAGCCAGCTACCAATTCCAATTTTGAGCATTAGCTGCTCTTTCTTTTGGTTCCTTGGATAAGGGTATGCTGGAATTTTCATGGAAATGATTTTCAAGTCTAGATTGTGGTGAAATGAGAACTCATATTAGCATTAAACATATGAAATAGATTAACTTTATTTATGTGGATAGTTAACTGAAAGGTCTTTGTAGTTTGCCTTGAACAAATTGAAGTTTTTGATAAGGTTTTATGTTTCTAAATGTCCACTAGGAACATACATTATTTAAGATTTATAACCATTCTTGACCACTTTTAAGCATATTTTAATAATATTATCAATCAGCCTTTTTTAATATAATTCAATATTTGAATGACCTACAGAGTATCTCAAATAGAGTATCTCGCATTCGACTGTACCCATCAGATTGGGTGGATTCCCTTTTGTCGACTGCTTTTTGGCACATTGCTTATTGATTATTTTTACTAATTTATGTGCTAATAAAATTGTCAATTTGTATGCGTGCAGCGCCGTTTCGAATTGAGGCGAATTCCATTGCTGCGAGTGGCTGCGAAGTCCTGCAAGGAAGCGGACTGAGGGCTGAGGACGGAGGACGGAGGGCGTGCCACGGCTGACAGGACCATTAGACTTAAGTGTCTGCTGCTGGCCAGCTTCCCTTCGCTCCGCTCCACTCCACTCCATCTTTAGCCAACCGAGGGCATCCTGCCAAAGGCGCTCACAAACGACGCTGCAGGACATTTCTGGTAATGATTTTCCGTCGCGTTAGGGACCCGGCTTTGGCTTTAGTTTCAGATTTGCGCTGTGTCCGCGGACAAGGGAAATCTCAACCATTCTGTCCGGGACTTTGAACTGGCTTATTATGCCGCATTTGAGTTTAAATACGGCCGCAAGGATTTAGCCGATTGCCCCGGGGCTATTGATAATCTTTTGCAGCGAGCGATTGGCTCAGTATTTATGCAAATGTCCTGGAGAATTATGGCAAGTCTGGCAATTGAATGAGCAATGAACTGGATCCCCCTTGACTGGGACAAAGGATAAGGTTGAGGTAAGCTACGAACTCAGGTTACCACTTGGGAGCTCCAAATTTATTTCAATTTTACCGAAAACTTTGAACGCTGCTTAAGCACTCAAGCAAGAAAACAATTTGTTTAATTATTCTGAGGTTGTTTTGATTATTTACTGGTCGTTTTATTTGCAATTATTATTTTACCTGAAAGTTAAAGTTATTGATAAGTTGTACTATTCAGCGAATAGTTCGATAACAAACTAAGATGGAGAAGAAACTTTTACAAGGATCTATTTCCAAAGGCTTACTTTCTGAGGGTGTGCGTAGAATAATCAAAAGATATCTTTACAACTGATAAAAAAATCGCTAACCGGGTTTTATTACAAAAACCTTCAGAGCTAGCTGGGAAACTCTGCCTGTCGCCCGTTCCTCGGTCATAAACAATATTTTCTCACATTTTCCCAAAGCACCCATTTCCACTTAGCAACCTTGCTGGCCTTCTGCAGGAGCAGCAAGGCTCTAACGCCATTTGGCCCATTTCTCGGCAGTAAAAGGTGGGAAGCTGGGCGCCAGAGATACCCCTTGAGCGAACCACTTGATGATGAAGACATTTTGCCAGCTAAAAAATCGTATTTACAACATAATTTACGCTTAAGGCGGGGAAGGAGCCGGGCTGTGATGGAAAGGCGCCGAAGGCGAAGGGATGCGGATCGCCCATTCAGAGTGCCGCCACTCAAGTGCCACTTTGCCATAGTTGTCCCAGGCTCCGCTCCGGCAGAAATAGCACCATTTTATGGCCTTTAATGGCAAACTTTTAGTGGTCAATGCGATGGCTGCCACAACAACATCGCAGCTCCCGCCAAGAAATGGCAAACTGACCCGGGACCTGGCCAAATGACGGACAAGCTCCGACGCGGAGCTTCCGACTGCGCCACTCGTTCGGCATGTTAAATTATGTAAAAATATAATTTTCTTGAACAGGGCTTGCTTGCCAGGGAAGTGGCGGAAGGGATGGTGAAAATTGTATTACACGGAGTCAAGTCGAGTTCTGCACTCGCTGCTGTTTTCCGCTTTCCGCCTTTTGATGTCGTTGCGCGAAAATTGAATAAAAATAAAATTGTAATGCGTTTTCACGGCGGCAGGCGGGCGGTGAGTTTGCGGTTGGGCGCTGAATGAAATGGAAATTAAAGGAAATTTTGCAAATTAATGAGATGTTGAGCGAGTGCCGCAGTTATAGACATTTGACTTAATTAAAAGCGGGTTCTCATTCATAAGTACATGATGGGTTGAGGTTAAAAGTATCAAGCGAATATTAATATACTATAATATAGCTAACTATTGAAATGGAATATTAAATGCCACAGATTTACATTATTGTATCAATAAGAAAATAATTTATGAAATATTTATATATATATATTATATTATTATATTATAAACACATTATATTAAATACACATTTCAGTATTAACCTATTACTCTATCCCTTAATTATATATAATAATAATACTATAATATAGCTAACTATTGATTTGGAAATTAAATCCCACATTATTGTATCAATAAGAAAATAATATATGAAATGTATATATTATATTATTATATTAAAAACACGAATGTTTTAATACACATTTTAGCATTAACTTATTACTCTCTCCCTTATTTATTTCTATTATTTAATTGTATATTTAATAGATAATTTCTAGTGGAAAATATGCATTATTTGATAAATAGGCGAACAATTTCTATTGTTTTTCATTTAATTAAAATATTATTACAATGCAACCTTTATAAGTGAAACGTACTTAAGCGTTTCCATATCTCCTCCTCTGAATTTACTTATTAAGCTTTGTTTGAACTAAATATTTAATAACCAACTTCACGATGAACTTGAATTAATTCATCTGTATTTCTGATATATATAAATATAGACAAAGTATATACCCTGTCTGGCCAAGTATCCTTCTCTCGTTCAGACACAAAGTCCATTAACGGACCTCATTGGCAAACATGTAAATGTACCCTATTACTCATCTGAGACGAAATTAATTTATTACTCGCCAAACAGAGGCAGTCCAGCCGCCTAATGTTTACTTTCGATCTGCTTGCATTATGCATTACAAATCTGCTAATATATTTGCCGAAGTATTAACCGATATCAGGGCCGAGAGCAGCTGGCCCTGTTGACTCTGCCGCCCACACGGCATCCAGCTAATTGAGCCCGAGCTCGGCCAGGGTTTATTGCGCTCCAAGCTGACCCCAAATCGCAGCCCAGATATCCACAATCCACATCCAGATACAACCAATTTCGGAACACACAAAAATTGCCCAATGTCCTGCGAAGAGGAGGCGGATGGCGGTGGCGGTGGCGGAGTGGTGTTGCCACTCAAAGCCAGTCGAATGTGGAACACATGGTGGGCCGGGCCTATTGCTTTTAGCCGAGGCTCGCTCGCTGGCTGCTTGTTTATTTGTTTGTTTGACTGATTTGCCGTTGTTTATTTTGATTTCCGGCTCAAATGCTCAGCACTTGGCAGCGGGTGTCCTTGTCGATTTCTACATTGATTGTGTTGTCCCAGCAGGAGTTCGATTTCCTCCTCGGAGCGTGTGTTTGTGCAGCAGCAGATTAGTGTTGACAAACAGGCAAATGGCAAGTGGCAAAGGTGATGGCCTACTCCTGCCCCACTCCAGCTCCAGCTCCGCCGGGCCCCGGGTAATCCCATAAACACCTCCCAACTGGAGCCATTTCCGGCGAAAGGGCAGACCTTTGTGTGCCGCACCCGCAGCACATCGCAGGGACATCAAAGGGAATCCGGCTCGGCCTGTGGAAATGGCACTTCGATTGGCCCCAATGAAGAAGAGTTTACTGCGCTTTTTACCCGACTTTTTCAACACGGCACTATTATTTTGCATAAAAAATGCATTAATGCGAAATTGATGTATTTGCTCTGTCATATTTTTTCGCGAGGCGACCCTGTTAATGTGTCACAAAGTCGTAATTCGCGTTTTACTGTTAAACATCAACTGAGCTCCGCTCAGACATGGAATAACTTTTAGTTGTTCGGTAAAAAATATTTCATATTTCATTTTTACGATGGCATTTTTTCACGGCGCCCCGTAAAATGCGTAATTCTCGGGAATTTATGTTGATAATTTCGATGCAAGTGATTAATTCCGTCCAAAGCAGCTTACCCTGGCCCGAATCAATGGGAATCGCTTGAATAGATTAGGCTAATGGGTGGAGATTAAAATGGATCTGGCTTATTAAGCATTTACGGATTCCACTAAAAGATCGCCAATTAAAGAGAAATGCATATTTATGACATATTAAGCGAATACTGGCACTGGAATTAGTTGTGCTTTGCCTATTTAGTTAACCGATTAATAATGAATGCCAGGCCTCTGGCATTTATTTGTATTATTTTTGCTGCAATTAGCCTGGGAAAATCCAGCCTTAATTCCATAATTCACTGGAATAACTATCTTTATCTATATTTAAAATTTGCCAGAGATAACTGGGGAAATAATGTACAATCTGATCAAATAGTGTAGATAAGTAAATGGCAACTTCGCTTCTGCTGAAGTTAAGCTTGCCAGGCAAACATTAAAAAGCAAACGAAATTAAAATGTAATCATTTCACTCGGACTCGTTTGTATTTCTGCGGCATTTCTGTGAAAAGAGGAGGCAGTCGCAGACTCATAAAATGTTAATTCAGCTGAAATTATATTGCAGGCAGCTGCATTTTTAAGATTGACTCTGGCTACAGGACTTGTGTGAGCTGTAATATTGTCCGAAGGGAGTTTCATTGGGGCTGCAAATGAAAAAGTAATTACTAGCAATTATAAAACGTCTATTTCACACATGCGCCAGCACCCCGTTTTCTGTGCAAAAAATACAAAAAATATATAAGTGAACCGAGAATTATCGCAAACTTTTGCGCAGCAAACTTTCGCAAGCAATTAAATATATTTGTCACTTGAAAATGGCTGACAAACCAGGACCTCGCCGAAACCGCAACGGGATCGAGATCGAGAGGTGCCGGGCGGAGGGGCTGTCAAACATTAAACTGTGCAACATCTCAGAGGCGCCGCCCAGGACTCCCGCCTCCTTCGGCGAATGCAAAGAACCCTCAACCTCAACATAAAGTTGCCCAGTAACTGGCACTCGTGACAAGTTCTGGCAAAGTTTTCTTTTCGCCGTCCTGTTGTGCAGCAGTTAACTGCAGTGGTGAAAATTTATAAAGTTTTAATCATGTGGAGCATTAGCAACTCCGAACTGTGTGCGTGCATCAATCAAGATGTCCTGGGAAAGCAACGAGCCCTTCCAGGGGTTGTTATTAAAAAATACGAATTGCAGCCTTATCGATGTTTGAAAGGGGATATTTATAAACCTAAATTAAAGTACATTTGAAGCATTAATTTATGAAATAATCCCAGCTTTCCAATACAAAGCAAAACAATGTGACCACCCAATTAGAAATTAGGTTAAAAACAAGTAATTCAGATTAAATCTTTTATAGGCAATTCAGTATGAGTATTTAAAACAATTTAGGTATAAGAAAAAACAGATTCAGCTTGCGGAAACTTGCATGGAATCTACTTTTAACTTACTCTGATTATATTTAAAGAAATTAATAAAACAAAATGTGACCATGGCCTCGAAAACGAGGCAAAAATAGGAGATTTTTGAAGAAAACTCACTAAATCTAAAGTGTGATCAAAGGGAGTTTAAAAACCTGATTTGGGATACCTACAAAATCAAATCTGGTTTCCGTTTTTATCAAGTTTTTAATTTTCTCAAATTACTATGCAAAGACAAAACTAAGAATAATTTTCTTCCCGCTCTTCAAGGCTATCTTTAGTAATCAAACCTTCCATAAATCATATGAAGTTCCTTACCAAACTTTAGTTTAAGACGAAATCAACGTAGATGGTCTGGAAGCCATAGATGGAGCTGAAACCGTAGCCAGGACTTGCAAAGCTTCTCATTTTTTCCGGCTCCATTAGGAGTATTTCGGTCGGCGAGGGCTACCAGCAGGGACACTCTGGATGCAGCCAAGTGGAATCAATTAATCTTTGCTCGCAAACATTTGCCAGTGGCCCCAAGCCGAAAAAACAACGTCGGCATGCCGACATCTAAGGAGTCCCGGGCCCAAGTCCGGCTCCGGCTTCGGCTCCGGCTCCGGCTCCGAAAATGTGTATCCGGGCGGAGTTTCCGAGCCCCTCCAATGCTGAGTGAAACGTTTCAAGAAACTGCAGCTTGCAGCCATGAAAAATGATAAATTTCACTTTGTACCGCCGGTCCCTAGCCCAGCCCCTGCCCTGCCAAAATCCCTTCTGGGTCCTGCCTTCCCGATGCTATTTTATTATTTATCAAGCTTATTACGAAAGCAGCAGCGGCGTCCTCCTGGGAGAGCGTATCCTTCAGCTGCAACTGTGCAACACTTTGGGAGCCCTGCGTTGGGCGGGGCTGCCGCTCGGTTTGATATTGAAAAATTATTGCTTTTATGAAATAGTGCCATAAATTATTCGTAATACATTAACAATTATTTAGTAGTTGTTTGCCTCTCCGCCGCTGGCCGGCGTCTACTCAAATGTGTGATATATGGCCCGTACTTACTCAAGTGAGTCTGGACACACAGGAGTGGAAATTAATTTGATTTTGCGATCAATTACCTAAAACGAGAATTAAAGGGAAAATGTGTTAGCAAGGAGCACAATATAAAGCTATATATAGTATTAGGTTACTTAAATATGCTGCAATTAGTATATTAATTCTCTGTCTGTAGACTCCTTTCTTTTTTAGAGTGTTGAGCAAGCTGAACCTAATTTTAATCATTTTAAATACTTCTCCATTAAGTGCCTCAAAAAATCTCTTATGATGTGGAAAGAATAACTAAATACAAATACAAAGTCCATAATAATTCGCTTGACTCATTCTGGACGCAATCAGCCATTAACAAGCCTCACAACTTACTTTGAGCCCAACTACTTGGCTGCAGAGCACCCACAACAGTTTGCAATAAGCCGGAGATTAATCTTGAGCCAGACTTTATGTCACATTATGCTTCCCCTTTTTGGCATATTTACATCGACAAGGGAAGCCATCAGGCGAGTAAACACCTCGGGAGCGGAGTCTCCTGCCAGGACACTTTTATTGATTTATCACGTCTGGCGTGAGTTATAATTGGATGCCACGGCAGGATGTGGAGCTGACGGGGAATCCTTCGCCCGTCAAGTGGGAAGCCGGGAGCCGGGAGCCAGTGACGTCTCCTGGGCAGATTTATGGCATCTTTTACGAGTGCCGCTCGCCGTCTTTACGAGGACTCCTTAAAGCCTTTCGGCTGGTGCAAATTGTGTGATTAGCTGGTGAAAGTGTAATTAAATTCTGAGGCGGCACTTTGAGTCGAGTGATTTATGTGTAAAGCCCCGCATAAGATTGCTTAAATTTATTAATAATGTGTAATTAATTACCAGCTAAGAGTCAGAGCGTGAAGCCTTTGTGTGGAGAACACATTTTGTCATCGTCAGTCGAACTCGCAGTGGCTTAACTTTTAATCATATTTCCTGTGTTTAGATGAACAGAACTTATGGAAATTAGGGAGAATTCGTATTCTTCTCTATCAGCTTTGAAACTATGTATGAGAATCCTTTGCTGTATCCTTAAATTCCCAACTGCAAACTCCGCAAAACCATTCCGACACGGACACACACTTTAGGTAGCTAAATTTACATTGTCCACATCCGGATATATTTATATTGCCACGCGAATCGTTTACAAAAAGGCAGACAGGCTGTCAAAACATTCCCAGGACCCTGCACAGAGCGTGATAAAATATTTTAGCCAATCGATTTTTAATCATTCGTTGGCACCTGAAGAAAAACAAACAGGACGGCTGAGCCCACCTGCAGTCCTTGAATACCCGGTCAGCCGGCAATGTTTGGCCAGTGTCTGCGGTGAAATTGTTATCAAAATACAAACAATTGCTGGTAAATGCAATTAGATAGATGAACTCCCGCCCGGCTGCAATCCCAGCCCGGAATGGGATCTGTTACAAGAGCTCCCCACTTGTCAATGGGTTCGGCAACCAAGATAGTCTCCATTACTCCTGGTACAACACACATTTGTCGGTAATGGCCTGCCCCTCGCCCATCTGTGGCCGATATGCGGAAGCCCTTCAGGAGAGGCTGAGGCCCGAGGAGGAGGAGCTGCCCTGCCTCCGCCCCTCGACTTCCCGCTCGACACATATGCTTATAATGGCCTCTCGCAACTGCCACACACTCAGCATCTAGCCACCAGCAGCCTCCAACCAGCTATCATGTCGGGTCGTCATTGTCGTCGCTAAAGCATCCATGGCTGAGTCAGTCTGCGATGGCTTTCACTTGGCCAAATTGATGTTGAATTTTATAGAAACCTCAAATTCTGAGAGAAGCTGGTTTCTAAATACAGTTGAGTTTATTCCGCTCAATGAAAATATGGCAAGGCTTTCTCACAAGCCACTTTTAAGAGCGGCATGTTTTATTTAGGAAGGGTATTTGGAAATTTCTTTAGCCGTGCATTTTCCCAGTTATCCTTGCTCCTTTCTATTGTGCCATTCTCTGTTGTCATTTATGTTGCTGCTGTTTGTCGCTGACGTGCCGGGCCCGTGGCTCGTGTCCTTTAATTGCGCCTTTTGTAGCGAATGTTGTTAACACATACAGGCACTCACACACGCTCATTACTTGGCCCGCAAGCGGAAGTCAATGACTTTAGGCGGCGAGCGCAAGGCGGTTAAAATATAAATGGAGACGTTGCCACTAGTTTAAGCCAGGACCTGCCCGCTCTCAATTGCTGCGGATAATGTGACCTTTGGCACTTGGGCAAAAGCACGCGAAGGCGAACGCAGAGGGATGTTAAGTCATTTAGTTTTATTAGTTACATCGCCGGGGCCTGCTGGGGTTAAGCATATGGGTTAATTGCATAAATTAAAGCCGATAGAAGCCACCATTTAAATTGTGGCCTTTAACGTCGGAGGAAGAGGGGAAGAACAGGACAAGGGCGGCAAGCATAAATCATTGTTGGCATTTTTAAATTGGCTTTCTGGGCCGGCTGCTGCTGCTGGCCAGGATTAAGGCCAGGCCGAAGGAGCTCCCAGAGCAGTCTGGCCACAAGCGGCAGGAGAGCAGGCCCGGAGATGGAGGCGATCCGTGGAGACCAAGGCGAACGAACGGAAATTTAACAAAAATTGAGTCAATTTGAATAAGCCATGGAAAAAGGGCGAACTGCAGCAAAAAGTGTACATGGAATCGACGAGACGACTGGAAAAACATAATAACAATGAAAGCAAAACACAAAACCGAAGCACAAACAGGAAAAATAAAAAAAAAATAAACGAGCAACCCAATGTGAAATGGGAAAGTTGAGCCAAAGGGAAAAGTAAATTTAAGGCAACAATACCTGGGTATTCGGTGGCAGGTCCACGGTCTACGAGTTGAAGGAGTAAGGATAATGAGATTACTTGAAATATTCCCCACTTTCGGTAATTATCTTTGTGACTATTAATTCGAAAAACCTCATGGTATAATTACTAAATTAATAATAAATATAGAAATTCACTAAATAAAGTACAGAGAAGCAGAAAAATATACAAGAATACCAACTTGTATTGGTAAGGACCAGAAATAAATTAATATCTCGTTATAAAGCTACTGTAAAGTGTTTAGGAATCCCTTCGTGGGCATTAACCACTATCTTCTGGCTTGCCATAAGTATCCAGTATCCTGTTGAAACTCCCTTCAAAGTGAAGCTCAATCAACTGCCAGTTGATCGAATCAGCATCTCACTATCTGTCACTCCACTCACTCGGAAGGAGACCCCGAATTCGTGTAGCGCGTCAAGTGTGCCATGTTAAATCGAAATAAGTTTTCAGCAACATTTCGACAAGTTTACCAAACACTCGAAGGCGTCAACACGCACACAAAGCCCGGCCACGCAATTGCTGTCAATTTTAGCGCGGAAGCGCGGAGCCTCGAAGTATGCAACACAGAATTATGATTGGGTCCGGGGAAAGTTTTTCCGTGGGCGGAAAAGTCTCGGACAGCCAGCGTCCTTCGGACCCGATTGCGACGCGAACCGCTCCAGGACGACGTTGTTGAGCTGTCTAATGCATTGATTGATGAGCATGTCATGAACCCGTGACATTGATAGTTATAAATTATTATTATTTCGACATTGTACGCTTGCCGGCAGCCGAGGGCAGAAAGTTTTCTCCGCCCGAGCTTCCTCCTCTGACGTCCGGGGACAAAAACATTTGACAACTAATTGACATTTAAAGTGCGCCCAGGAAAAACCAGGAGCCGCATACAAATGAAAATCGCCCGAGTGATGAATCATCTGGCGCCTCGATAACATGTCCTTCCTTGGGAACTAAGCCATAATCATTAGTAATTATTTTGAAAGTGTTCGAGGAGCTATATAGCCAAGAAAGGTTTTTTTATTAGACGGAAATGCTTTCTATTTGCTATTAAGTTTTAGTATACTGAAGTCTCTTTCAACTTTAAGTCTATGTAAGGATGTAGCATTTGTATAGTGTTCAAGGATCTATATAGCCAAGAAGGTTTTTTTATTGGACGGAAATGCTTTCTATTTGCTTTAAAGTCTCTAGTATACGGAAGTCTCTTTCAATCTTGAGTCTATGTAACTGGAATTAAATACTTTCCTCCAGAATCATGCCTTTACGAACCCTGAATTAACTCGCAAATATATTGTTCTGTTAAGTGGCAAACGGCGACCTTTGGCCGGGCTCTGCTTTAAAGTCCTAATGACCAAACACATTTTCTATTTTGTGTTTGTTTACCATTCTATTTTGCCTTGGTCGCCTGGCATTGCCATTGTTTTTGCCGCTGTTTATCATTTTGGCATCTTCATCGCTGTCATTAGGCGGCCATTATGCTGCCCACCTGCTAGTTTCAGGACTTCCCGGGCTGCCGAGTTACCGGGCTTCCTGGCCCCGAGTTGCCGCGCCTGTTGCCCGCTGGCTACCCGCCCACCTGCCGCTTTATAAATGTTTCAAAAACACACCGAGCCAGCAAACACTACACAGTCATGGTGCCAGAAAAAAAATAACCATTTTAAGGGGAGAAATTTGATAAATGCTTCTTGCGGGCTTATTTAATGTGCGCCGAGTGCGTTCATTGTGTGGAAATCATAAAAAATATTAAGAATGGAATATTCAAGAAGGACTTGGCCATTTTTTATTAAAGTCCCTTGGACTGCTTTGTGAAAGTTGGCCGAGTAATGTACCGCCGATTTTTTAAGTGAATGTATGACGCCCAGGCTCTCTGAGTTGAGTTATTGAAAAAGTTGCGAAATATTTACGAGGCGCCTGGAAAGATTTCTTCTGATTTTAAATGAAATTAAACCATATTCCAGTCTCTCTTGCTAATCGCTAAAATCCTATCCACTTTAAAGCTGTTTCAGGCCAAGCAATGGCTCCAATTAAAGCCCATTTGGGGCGCCTTAAAGCTGGCGAGGGCGGGAAGCACTTGCACACCGCACCAAATGAAATTAGCATTATTCAAAATATTTCCACAGCTATGAATATGCAATGGGAGATCCACAGAGCACGTTCTATGGCTTTGTGCGAGGCGCGGTCCGAAACTCAGGCATCAATTCTCGGAAGCGAAGTATATATATATTAATATCATGTGGCCACGCCACATGACGTCACGCTAATGATGATGATGAGGATGCTGCCAACAATTCCGGGGGGAGCCTTTACTTGTGTCTGTGCAGAGTTTGGGCAGAAATTTCCGCATATTCGCCAGGAATCAACATGAATAAATATATCCCCTGCGCGGCGGAGTCCCTCCCAATTTATATTTAATTTTTATTGCTTTATTTTGCTTCTCTTAGGAGGATTGCCCCGATGTGCGCAACTATTTCAGCTGATTTGAGCGAAAACTTTTTTATAATTCAAATTGTGGCTTCGAGCTTGTTTTTATGGCTCTTGATGCGAGCTGTAGATTCATACATAATGTTGTTTGCGTAGTGACTCATGTTGGGGGATATGACGAGTGTTATTATTATTATTTTAATGTGATTTCCTGGATATGCGGGCATTTCCCATACACTTTGCATGAGTAAATTGTACTGTATGGTAAATTGTTTAATACTTATCGATTAAAACCAGGAAAATGCAGCCTTCCTGCCCAATAATCGGATAACCACTCCTTAATCTATTGAAATCTCTTCGCTCTACAGTCGGCAGTTCAAGGGTTGTTTACTCGCGATAACCGGACACAATAATTATTTTTAATTGTAGGCAAAAATATTTGCGCATTCGTAATTGGCAGTTCGGCACAACAAACACAACGCCACCGTCCACCGTCAATTGCATTGTGCTCTCTGTAATTTGCGTCCTTTCATTAAATTCACCTCCTCGTGTAATATATATTTTTTCAGTTTTCATTGGGTTTTGTTTCCCACAGCCTCGCCACGCCCCATTGTCTGGCCGCATTAGCACTTGGACCAGTGAACTGCCCAACAACGAGAATAAAACATTTCACTTCCTGTACGGAAACTTTATGAAAATAAATCTGAAAAAAAATAAAGTATATACAAACAAGAGAAAGGCGTCGGCAGGGGGAGATTCGTAGGTTCGTAGGTGTGTGCCTTAAAGTTGGAACTCGGCTTGCCGGATTCCTTGATGACGCATTCAACAGCTCGGAAGTAATAGACCCTAACAAACAGAGCAAACAAAGGGCTGCTCCCCAAAAGAAGGGCGCTGCCCTTACAAAAACACTAAGGGAAACTCTAGAGAAAGGCGTCTGAAAATTTAAGTGAGAATACAGAACTTTGCCAGCGAGTTTTCTATACCAGGATGGACCACTTGGACCGTGTGATGTGCGACACTCCTCCTCCCAGGAACAGAGTGCAATTGTCTTGTATATAGAATAATTAGGGAGACGAATGTTAGAAGACTTTTTAGTATTAAATTAAGGTAATACAAACAGTAATTGAGGAGACTGTATATAGAATTTTGCATTGAAATCGTCTGGCTTTAATGGGAGTCCGTTTTTATTAACAATTATTTCATTAACGACAAAATACAGCCGTCAAAGTGCATTGGTAAATGTTAAGGCCTTCATTTATATTTAGAAATATTCCATAAAAATAAATATTTGAAATGTTGCTTCCAGAAACCCCCTTGGAGACTGTTTGAACTATTTAATATGCCCACTGGCAGACACACATTTTAAATCAATTACGAAAATGCTACGCTCAAGCTTTCAATCAATCAATTTGAATTGGTTCGTGGCTCGTTCATTTCTCGTTCACTTAATATTGAATGCCATCAATATCAATAATTTTCATAAATATGATAAGACATAAATCACAAAGTAGCAGGCGCCACAAAGTGCCCGGCCAAGGGTCCCGAATCTGCTCCTGCCGCCCGGGGATACTCTACTACTCCTCCGTCCCTCTGAACAGCACTGAGAAAAAGGTTTCAAAATATAATTTACTCATACGTAATTAAGTCTTTATAAAATAGTGGTAGTATTGCCAGTAACTCTTGTAAATTTGTTACAAATATTTAATGAATTGCTCTCTTATTATAATGTCTACATTTTACTCAAATAATTTTATTTAGACTTGTCATTTTAAAAACTATGTTGACCTTTCCTATGATGGTCAATACAAAATATTTTCCTAAAGAAACTATAAAGTAGTTTAATTTTTAAGGGAACAACTTGAGTATACATTTATGAATTGAGAGAATTCGTTCTCTTACTTAAAGAAGTAAAGAATCACAAAGTTAAAGATCAACCATATATTCTCTTTTTTTTTATCCCCACTGATTCTGTAAGTCTCTGTATATTTCAAGTTTTTTTACTTCGTTTTTTTCAGCCATATGAGGTCCGAATGAAATTTTCTTTCCGTGTTCGAGCCACTCTGCCGCCGATTGTCTGCAATGTCACTTGGTCATGCGAGGCACGCGCTCCTCTGGAAAGGACAACAACAGCGGCAGGGAAAAGGCAAAACAAAAAAGAGTAGCTAAGCAGGACCCCGGCCCTCTTCCCCTCTCCGGGGAGGTTGTGTTCGCAGGACGCGGAAGGACGCGACAACGTCACGCGGCGTTGTCATGGCGCAATAAAAATAAAAATCTAATTAGTATGCCGTTGACAGTTTAATCGTGATTACGCTGGCAAAAATGTCAGCTAAGCGGGCCCGGGCGGCGGTGAGGGGAGCTGGCGTCAACATCAACATGCCAACAGTTGATTCCTGGCGTCCTCCTCCCCCTTCCTGCTCCTGGACGTTGAGCCCGGCATTTCCGGCAGCCGCCACATGCATCGCGTGCGTGTCACAACAACAAGTGTGCTGCCAGGGTGGGCAGGGTGTGGGTGTGTGTGAGTGTGCGTGTGTATGGGTGTCAAAAGTTTAGTACTGAAAAGCGTTCGAAGGATTGTTGGCGGTTTCTAAAACGCAAAGCCAAAAAATATCGGGAGTATTAAGCCGCAGCAGGCGAAAAACTAAGGGACTCTTGAAATGTAAAGCAGAAGTTGAAAGAATAAAAAATTAATAGAAAAATAAATAAAATAACTATTCAAATAAAAACCTTTAGATGTTAATAATAATAGAAATTAATAATAGGTTCTATCGTTTATAGCTTTAAATAATAAATGGTATTTTTGTAGTATCATTTGGGTCACCAATGGCAATGTCCCTGACTCCTCTTTATGAGTTTTTCCATTAATAAAATAGATAATAAAATCAAAGTAGTGACACGGAATGGATTTATTTTTGGAACCGCCTCGCAGTGCTATTTCTGGGCTTCCTCACGGAGACTTCCCAATCGAAAGCTGGCACCAAAGCTGGCCATTGAAATGCGTGACTAGTGAAGGATCCGCGAGACGTGATGGGAATTTTTTAGCAGGTCCTGTCGCCTCTGCCCTTTGTTTCTGGGCAAGTGCGAGTGGGTTGTGCCCAGAAATATCAGAAATATGACTAACTTGGCCCGGGCTGAACGAGAGCAGTCACTTGGCCACATGCCAGCCAGTAGGGAGTTGCCAGTAGCCAGGAGTCACGAGTCGAGAGACGGAAGGCGGTAGGCGGTAGGCTGGTGTGAATTAAAATTGAGCTGATGTCCAGATCTGGCCTAGACCGGAACCGGAAGTCGCTGTGATGAATTGTCCTGCCGTGCATTTGGGGGCTGCCTTGACTCGTCGGACTCGAAGTTCAGCTTACAGCCCTCGAATTTTTCAGATTTTAATATTAAACGATGGGGATTTATGAGCGCCTCTTTTACAACTTTATTATGGCCCAATCTCACAATGAATGGGGCACCCAGTGACGGGCGGGGCAAGGGAATATGAAATAAAATTAAAGCTGCCGGAAATGCAGACAAAGCGACAACTCATTGCAGCAGCTATTTCGCCCAGAGTGTCAGACGAAGATGGTGGCAGCAGCAGTAGGAACATGGGGAAAAGTCGGAAAAGTCGGAAAACTGAAATGAAATCCGAGTCATATTGCACTTGGAGGGAGACCGGCGGAGTGACAAACAAACAGTCATCGCACCAAGAGGGAAATATTAAAAAATGTGCTAAAATATTAATAAAAAGCGCTTTCCCAGGAAAAGTGAACCCGACGTTTGGAGGAGAGAGGCGCAACCAGACACCTTTTGCAATATTACGGCATGATAATGCCCAGAGAATCGGGAATTAAATAAAGCATGCCTCTTTGAATGGGGAGAGTCAGCTTGTCAAGTGGGATTGAGTGGACATAAAGGCCAGAGACATAATAGGATTGAAAATTAGCAGGTGGAACAGCTTAAAGTCAGTGTCAATGGATTCGTGAATGGAACAAACCAGCTGGGGACAAAGCAGTCCAGTCCATTGAGTCTGGTTTCTGTATCTATTGCAAGTCTGCTAAGTCGATTGTTATTTCTTTGAGAAGAAATGTTTGAAAAGTAACCATCATACCTTGCTTTTGTTATAGATATCCTTGTTTAATGCCATTATCATAGCTATTTCTCATAGGAGACAAGGGCATTATAACTTAGAGGGAACTTTAAAATGTGCAAAATTTCATCCTTGAAGCAGACTATTTTTGAGCTACATCTTCGGTTTGGTTTGTGCCACTCGTTGCGGTTTAATGCGATTTGTCGAGGCTTTTCCGAGTGCCAAACAAATGGAGGAAAAACAGAACACGTCCGGAGCTGAAACGTTTTCACAAATGGAAACCGCAACATAATTGAACCGCAAATGATGTGGATAGTGCAGTCAACCTGAGGGCGAGTGGGCGGCCACTGATTTGTACAGTTTGAGAACAGCATTTTCCAGGTCATAATTCCAGGTTAATATTTCAGAGGAGTAGTAAGAGTTGTGGTCAAGGGGGTGTTCCAGAAACCAGAGAAAATAGTTGGCTTTCGATTTCTATAGACTCACCTGGCAGGCTGGCGATGTAAACAGCGGTGATGAGGAAGAGTCTTCGCAGTTTAAGCGCCGGCTTCTGCATGTTTATAGTTGTAATTGTTTATGGATAAATCACTTAATGTTTTATATCGCTCTGCGCCCCGCAAACGATTTAAAGTCATATATATATGAGCAATATCCGCTGGCCAGACCGCAGAAATCAATTTTTACATTCGCTAACTCGTTTTGTCATCCTTTGTTTTGGCGCCCAGCATGTGCAATTTCCCTTTTTTTCGTCGCTTGATTGGTTTTACTTTTTGCTCTATTTTGCGGTCGCATTTAATGCATTTTTCATTTTCCCTGGCCGTTGCTTTCTTCGGTTTACCAGTCAGCCACAATTAGCAATCTGCACAGTGAGTCGCATTTGTATTCGCCGCTCGGTGCCACCTTCGGGGAGAATGAATGTGAATGGGAATGGGAATTGTGTAAATACGCTCGGGTTAGCTGCATTTCTCATTGAACTCGATTTGGCTATTTGCATTTTTCATATCCCCTCTGCCTTTTTTGCATATTCATTTCCTGTTTTACACAATTTTTCCACTTTGCCTCTATGTTATATGAAGCACTGGGGACTCCGCAATGTTGCTGCTGGAAGATGATTGAACTAGAGTCCGTTTCCGATTTAGCCTGAAAAATGGATGAGTGGAGGGGAAATAGGATTAGACTTGGTCATAAGCTGAGGAATTTTCCAAAATATTACAAGTCCTTCATCACGAGTTATTATTATTTTTGTTGTTTAGATTTCGGGAGAGACTTAGTACTTATAAAGGGATTATCTACAAATATGTAACAAAGGGAAAAAGAAAGGATAAGTCAGTGCTATTAGTCATCTTAAAAAAGTATAAAAATCTTTCCATTTTTAAATGTATTTTCACTTATTTGGGTGAACAAATAATAAATATAATAATAAATAGGATTAGACTTTGTCATAAGCTGAGGAATTTTCCCAAATATTATAAGTCCTTCATCACGAGTTAATATTCTTTTTGTTGTTTAGAATTCGGGAGAGATCTAGTACTTATAAAAGGATTATTTGTAAATTCGTAAAGCCATCTAGTAAAGGCAAAAAGAAAGGGTAAGTCAGTGATTTAAATCATCTTAAAAATGTATAAATATCTTCCCATTTTTATATGTATTTTCACTTATTTGTATGAACACTTCAAAGCCCTAAAAATTCTGTAAGTCAAGTCGCTTTCTCGACGAAAGCATTGCCTTAATTTAATCAAATCTTATCGCCTCTCGTCGGCTCCTGTCTTGACAACCCCAGTCATCGTGAATCGTGAATCCAATATCCCCGCCAGGATTTACTGCCTTCAGGGAGCCTTCGGGGAGTCCCAGGACCCTAAATCATTGACGGACGCTTTAAGCTGCATCGGATTCGGGGTTTGGCAGCGCGGGAAACAAAACACGGGCCCAGTGCATTTTCCAGCTGATTTGAAAATCCAAATGCTGCCCATTAGCAAACCAAATACGCACAGCTCCGCCGCAGAAGGGCGGAAGCGAAAGCCCCCCGACTTTACATGGGAAATTGGCAAAAGCCAAGCCATGAAATTGTACAACACGATTTTCACATTTCGTACATGACACCATGGCGGAGCGGAGCGACTGCGTCTGCCACTGCCAGTGCCACTGCCACACGGGCGGGGACAGTGGCGCACATGTGTGTAAGGCGGCGCCTACTTGACATGCCTGTGTGCATGGGGAAAATTCACTTATGGAAATCGAACTTTTCGCTGCGAGAGATTCTTTTCCCTCCAGCCGGCGGAGCCAGCGAACTAAACTGATATGAAGTATCAGTATTCGGTATTCTATGTAAATCCTTTAAGCTGAAAATGCGCTCGAAAGGAGCCCCCGCCCGCGAGTCCTTCGCCGACCGACTGACAGCTTGACTGCGGCTCTGATTGGAGGACGACCTGGATCAGCTCGAGGAGTCACGTTATGTGTGCCAAGTGGTGGGGCAAAGGGAGCACTCAGTGCCCGCCACCGAGAACACAAGCGATATGCGATATGCGATATTGTGCGCAAATACCAGAGTCAAGTAAGCCCAACATTTTCGCCTGACTGAGGAGTACTCACAAGTATGTGAGTTAGCTGAAATCCAGGATAATATCGACCTCAATTCTGTGTCAAATCTATATTTAAAATCATAGCGAGGCACCCTTAAATATTGTCGACGATTGCACACTGATTCACTGGTGATTGATTTATTGATGATGTTTATTCGCCATGAACATATTTACTTTCTTGCTTATTCCGCTCCAAAAACCATATAATTATTCGGCTTCGTTCCCAAGACCACACAAAGAGAGAGCCCTCTCTCTATTTGTACGGGATATATGTTTCTCTTCTCATTTCGCTGAGTTGTATTCGGAGAAAACATTTTAAAGCTCTCTCAGAGAGCAGCTAAAATGAAACTCTCTCGCTTGCTATTGCCTGTACATTGCACGCAAAGCGTGGAAGAGAGAACGGTATTTTCATAAGATCTTTACGAAAAGCAAGCGGACTGAAGGGAGAAAGCCAAACTGAGCGGTTCTTTCGATTAAATCATCTAGTACTATGCTTACTTCGGTGCTCAGAGCACTCGGGAGCAATATGTAGGCAGCTCTATTCGAAGAATCAGCACCAAGAGCCTCCAATATGTACATATATTCCCTTCGCTTACCAAACACCTCTTTAGTAATATTTTGTTGTTCTGTCAAACACTCCACAAATACTCGACGATAATACGAAATAAACCTACTCCCAGCACACTGCCACATCACAGATATACATACACGCCAATACACCGAAGTCGCCATGATCCAGCCACGCCTTCACCAATCCATAACCCTAAGTATATTTATTTCCACGTCCTGCTCCAGCGAGGTCGGCTCCCAAGATCCAAGCGTCGAATTCAGTGAGGAAGAATCTGGACCCAGAACACGCTTGGACTTCCTCCTGCTCGATTACAGGCAGTTCAAGGCCGCCAGGACCATCCAACGGCACGTGCGTGGATGGCTCGCCCGAAGCAGGCTCCACACGGAGGACGAGGCGGCCACCACCATTGCCAAGTGGTGGCGCGGCTTCCGGGTGCGGCGCAGCCGATTCGCCCTGATCCAGAACATGCTTCAGATGCGCAGTATCGAGCACTACAACATCAGTGCCACCAAGATCCAGTCCCTCTACCGGGGCTGGCAGACCCGGAAGAACTACCAGGACTTCCAGGGCATGCAGTCGCTCCGGATGCAGTACGCCGAGGACATGCTCAGTGCGCTGGCCATCCGCCTCTACAAGATGCGGAAGAGCCGCCTGCTGCCAGGGATCTACGCCCTTCGGGAGTCTAAGTAAGTAACTCGTAAACTAAAACCCTTTGAAGGGGGATATATGACTTTATGACTTCCCCTTCCTTGCAGCTTACTGACCAAGATCGAGGATCTGTCCACCACCTTTGGCTACCGCTTCCACAACGGACGGGTGCGGGCGGCCATCGCCATGAGGCGGGCCTACATCATGAGTCGGCGCAAGGACTTCCGGGAGGCCTGCTTGTTCACGCTGGCTCCCTTCCCAGGACACACCACGGACGTGGGCCAGCCCGTAGACTTCAATTTGCACAAGACGATTGGAACGCGGCTGCAGCGGCTGATCCTGATGTTCGACAAGTCCATGAGGGACCGTCACGTCCAGAAGGTCTACCTGAACTACTCGGCGCGTAAGTGATATCTGTCCTTCTCTGGGATCTACCTCATAGTCCTTATAATCATGTGTTGCTGGCAGGACGTCGGAACAGCATGGCGATGTTGCAGAAAAACGTCAGGAGCCGTTTCTGCAGGGAGTTCGTGAAGCGAATGTTGGGTGCGACCTTGCATCAGAGTGGCTCTAGTCGCCGCTTCGAAACGATCCAGCAGTTCATCGACGATCTCCTGGCAACCGCCGAGGAGTACAATTGCTACTGCAGGCCCAAGTTCACCGAGGACGATATTTGCTATTAGGTTGGGCTAGTCCTGGACGGACAGTAAGGATCGGCCAGGACTAAGCCAACCTTTCTGCTCTCTCGGAACAGTCCGAGGGTCTTTTTAAATTTCTGTGTTGTCTTTGCTTTTGTGGAGATCCGTCACACAACACAGTATATAGACTTCAGTAAAATATATAATATAAATTTATAAAGCCCCCCCCCCAGAGGTTATAGTTTTTTAGGAATTCGAGAGTATGCCAAGCTATTCATATTTAAATATTTATATATTATAGACTTCAGCATAATATATAATATAAATTTATAAAGCCCCACCCCAAGAGGTTATAGTTTTTTAGGCATTCGAGAGTATGCCAAACTATTCATATTTAAATATTTATGAAAATGTAAGTGCCATAACATAATTTAACATTTCTAATATTGCAGATCCCTGAACATAATACAAGTGGAAAAAATCACCTGTGGCTGCTTGACATACTCTTATAGAACCCACAGATAGAGAGTCCTCCCTTGGGCTTCCTCTGTACCCATCCCCAACTTCCTCTTTGTCGCTGTAAGTGTCCTAGGAGTCCTCCGACCATTTCCTCTCCCATAGTCATCAGTCACAAAATTTCACAAATTCCTCAACATAAAACAGATTTCGTCCCTCAACTGCGGACGAATAAAGCACAGCGCTTAAACTTTTTTAATGTCAAGGCAACAAAATTGAAGAAAAGCGAACACTCCCTCCCTCTGGTTGCGTTTGCGTTTTTAGCAGCTCACAATTTATTTGCAAACATTTATTATAGTTACTTTTGTTTTATTCGCTTTGAGTACTCCTGCCGGACGCGGGGGGAGTCGGAAATGTAGGGGTCACTTTTTATGCTGCATTGTTTTATGGTCGCGTCGCGGTCGGTAATGAAACGCCCCACCATAAAGGACCGAGGGGAGCAGATGTGCCGGAGGAGGAGCTCAACCTCAACCTCAACCTAGGAAACAAATTAGTTTAAAGATAAGTAGGTTACACAATTTCGTGCAGCACACTTTGTGGCATAAGTGGCCGTCTTGATTAGTCCGTGGAGATGCCAGGACGTGGCGTGGCCAGGACGAGAGGGCAAACACAATCAGGCATTGGCAGCAGCCCGGGCACGTGAAAATGCTTAACAGCTGTCGACGGCAGCCCAGACTGGGCTCAAGGCAAATAGCACAAATAGCATAAAGCCGGTTCTCGGGGGAATCGAAGGGGCCAGGATGCCGCCGGAGGACTTTAAGGCATCCCGGAATGCGCCTCCGGCCAAGTGCACTGTAAATACCAAAGCAATTTTCACTGCAAAATTAACAAGCGCCAAACCGCAACACAAGCCCGAGGTGCTGAAGTGGATTGGCTGCTGCCGGGAGCCGAGCTGGCCAAGATGCCAGTCCACTGCATACACATAAAGCCACATCTAAGTCGGGAATTTCCCCCGCTCTCCCCTGCCTGTTATTTGCCTTTTTGGCCATTTTCAAGCTCTCCCTGAGCACACGAATGCAATTAAGCTGTCCGGCAAGGAAAAAATCGAATCTCTTTTCTCTTCTCCATTGGATCATCAATTTTGGAGAACAGAATCGGACTCCTCTGCAGTTTCTCGTTCTTTTTTTGGAGGAGAATAACTTATCCTAGGTGTAGGTAAGGAATCTATTCTTTGGTGAGGAATCATCTTCACCAAAACATAAGGAAGTTTAAATATACTCTCGAAAGATCTGCAAACTAAACAGTAAAATTATTCATAAAGTAATACAACTTGTAAGTATTAAAATTCTAGTTGCTTTCACTTTCTCAATTTGCTCTCTTAGCTTAATACTGATGCTTATTAAATTTAGGAAGCCCTTCAATAACTTCCAGTATACAATGAGATGCTTATTAGCAAATTATTATTTTATAGTTGATAGTTTAATATTTAATGGCCCTAATACTACTTTATGGATATCCTCTGGCATGGCTAAACAATTTGAAGTAATGATGCCATCAGAACGCCTTGGACTAATCATATACAACTGCTTAAGGACTCCCAAGTTTTATTCGCCCAAGTGTTTTGCTGTTCAACTGACCATTATGCGAAGGCACAAAGGGATTCCAATTAGAGGTCATCGCATCCCGTCCATTTCCTTAACCCCAATGTTAATTATGTAAAAAATGGGGGGAAAACGAGCCAAACTGAGATGGCAGGCGACCCAATTGGGCTATGAACTAACACCAAACTGCCGAGCGCCTCCGACTGCGAATGCTTGGGTCATCAAAATGTGTCAGGCCGGTCCATGCAAATTTCGGACTTAATCATGGTAAATTATATTGGGCAGCACCCTTTGACCCTGGCGCAATGTCCGTTTATCAAATGGCCGGCACGACACAACAGCTGTTCGCCGGAAAATAGTTTTTCCGCCACCCGCCGCCCGACGCCCGACGCCCTTCGTCAGGCTTTTCTTCGCTCGGCTTCCTTCGCTCATGGCTGTCAAATGAGATTAAAATAAGCTTTTCCGTCAATCGACATCGACTTGGCAGCCCGGGATGGCCCCAGCCCCCCAGCCCCTACATATCCCCCACATGACAATGGCAGACCCTCCATACATATCCAGTCTCCGCCCCAGCATAATGGGCCAAGCGAATTTATAGCAATTGTGCACTAAAAGGGTTTTATCCACGCACAACAGCTTGACCAATAAAGCAACTAAGCGCATTTGTGCCCCACTTCACAAAGGCATCGTGCCTCATCTATGGGGTTCGGTTGGGGGTTCGGCTCGGGGAGTCCTGAATCCATGAGCTTTGAGTGCCGGTTTATTGCCAAATTGAGTTCTCGGCCGAGAGGGAGCGCGACAAAGCGTTCAGTGTACTATGCCATATGAGGGGAGGACCCAGCAGGCAGCAGGGAGCAGGGAGCAGGCAGCAAGGGAGCAAGGGAGCAGGGAGCGTTGTCAACAACAGCTGCACAATTGAGATAAACTTCAATTTTCGTAAATTGTTTAGTTTATTGAAAAATCTGCGACATGTGAAGACTCGAAGGGGGCTGACACCGAGGAGAGCTACTGTGTGTGTGTGTGGCACATTAAGCGCTCTGAATTTTAATTCAATTTAACTTTAGTTTCAGTTTTGCAGCTTGCGGATAGTGGAGACAGCAATTTATTGGCACATTTTATTTTACGAATTTATTGGATTTGATCGGGCCATCCAGAGCTGGACGCCACTCGAGACTCGGCGACGACTGGCAGCTGCGGAAAATTGAACTGCAACTTCCATTAAAAGGGTAGCTGGGAGGATGACCAGTGGGGAGAGTGGGTTTATAAGTATTTTTCTGTCTACTGGAAGCCAAAGTAACTGCGGGATATATGGCGGTAACTGATATGTAGTAGTCAAAGGTGCAGTGTTAGATGATCCTGGTTTACTTAGAGATATAAATGAAAGGAGCTACGTTGGTCTATATTACCTATATCTTCCAGCTGATTTAAAATTCCCCGCTTCGCAGGAGCAGCAACCAAATATTGCCGTATAAGCAATGTCCTGATGGCGCTCCTCACCTTTCCATTATCCCCATCCCTCCGCCCACAAAACATCGAGAGTAGATCGAACTTTTGCCTCCTTGAGCTGCCGAATATATATAACTATATATATTTAAGGGTAGCTGAGAGGATGCCCAGTGGGGAGAGTGGATTTATATGTATTTTTCTGTCCACTGGAAGTCAAAGTAACTGTGAGATATGTGGCGGTAACTGATATGTAGTAGTCAAAGGTGCAGTGTTAGATGATCCTTGTTTACTTAGAGATATAACTGAAAGGAGCTAGGTTGGCCTATGCTACCTATATGTCTCAGCTGATTTAAAATTCCCCGCTTCGCAGGAGCATCCAAATATTGCTGTATAAGCAATGTCCTGATGGTGCTCCTCAACTTTCCATTATCCCCATCCCTCCGCACACACAAAACATCGAGAGTAGATCGAACTTTTGCCTCCTTGAGCTGCCGAATATACGCTCCCTTATCGAAGCCCCAAAGGCCTACCTAAGCACTCGCACACACACTCGGCAGACACAATATCCAAATCCGAGTCCTGTCCCTTTGCCGCGTCCTGGCAGCCACGTACTCGCATTTCCCCCTGGAAAGCGATGCCTGTGTGTGCTGAAATTATGCGCATGCCGTTGATACTCTCCTCCCCCCGCTGCTGGAAACGATTTTCAATTCAAATGTTTTTCTTTTCGGGGATTCGATTCGAGAAGGTGAACGATGCGGTTACATGGGCGTGGCTGGCGAAAAGTTTTCGCATAAAATAAGGCAAGATAAATTGTTAATGCGTCTGTGGGGAAGCGATTAGCGGCAAATGTGCCGAGTTTATGCTCGACTTCTTTCCGAATCGCCCCCTCTCAGTGCAATTTAAATGTTATTTCCTTGCTTTAAGGCCAGATGCACTGCGGAAGCTGCTCCAAACCAACTCCGGCATATAGTCGGAGATGTCTGGGCTGCAGAGAAAAGAAATAAACATAAAGTACCCAACAAAAGCGGTGTTGGCTGACTGGAAGCCAAGCTCTCGTTGCCATTGGCAATTTATTTCCAACAGCCGAGCAACTGCAGCTCAGGGATTTTGTCCTCAGCCCGGCCAATTGCATCTGGCCAGGATGCGAAGGCACTCCAGAACGCATTCAGGTGGGCAATTGGCAAATGCATCAGCCAGGAGCCACCAGCCAGCAGCCAGCCACCACGGCAGCTCATGATAAATCGTTATTTATAATTTGTATTGTAAACGAAGAAATTTGTATTTTCTCCTCCAGGAACGGTGGCTGCCTCAAGGATAAGGGGCGCATCCTGGGGCAGGCTCAGACATGTGGCAAGCGAAGTGAATCAAAACGATTTGAGGATCTGAGTTGAAGGATTCAGCGGGGGCAATCAATCTAGTCTGGGATAACGGATGAACTTGGGATAGAATTTGGATCGTTTTAGTAAATCTGCAGACAGTAGTTGTGATATATTGCAACTTATTGTAGCGCTTTAATTTTTATTTTACAAAAGCTGGGTTTTATAATTTGAAATAAACACAAAAAGTATGTGTAATTATATGAACAACAAATTTGCACAGAACAATTTCCCGACATTGTAAACTTTCAGCAGCTAAAAATGTAAAATTTCCGAAAGCAAACCTAATTGATGGATAATTAAATATTTGCCAGAGCACTCGAGAGTGCCTAGGAGTCCGGATTAATTTGGCATGCAAAGTTTGCAGTTGTGCGAATGTATATTTAAATATTTCCATATTGCAACTTTCATTTGCTGGCTGGGCTAATGGAAATTACCAGCGTAACGAATGTTTGCCTTACAGTTTGCCCCAACTGGAGATGAAAGCCGAGCTCCACTCCTCCACCGCTCCACTCTCCTGGCTCCTCCAGAGGGAGATAAATAAATGCAACTGTCAGTGGCAGCTGAGGGAAGCTGCACGCCAACTGTCAGCGACTGAATGCAAGTGACAAGTTTTGCGGAGATGCCAGGAGCAGCTACCCAGGACTCGGGACGCGCACTCGAAGGCAGGTCAAAGTTAGCTTTTTAGTCCACGGACACATTGCGCATTCCGCCGCCACTGTAGCCCACTTCCGTTCGCTCCACTGCACCGCTGAGTGATGCACTGCACCCAGTGCAACCCCACGGCATCTGGCGCGGGGAAATTACCTGACCAAGTTGCGTAACGAATCAGGCGTAAAGGCGGCCAGGCGACGCCTTAGACGCCACACAAAGAAGTGGCCTCCGCCACTCGGCTGACAGATATTATTATTCATGTTCTCACGCCGACTGAACTTGCCTCGAAATCTGCATCCGACTGCATCTGTGGCATTGCCAACACAAATTAAAGCTTGAGAGCTGCCAGCTGAAAATCCAGGAATCCTGAATCCTTTTCCAAACTCTGATGTTTCTTTTAAATAAATTCAACCTACTTAAGGTTATTTAAATAACTATATTATACGAACTATAAATATATAATATATATATCAAAAGGGATAAGCCAATCCATACCAAGATTAAATATTATATTGTATATCATCTTGGCTTAAGTATTGTCAATATACTATAAGTTTCTCATACGTAGATAGATTAATCATTGAAAATCCAGGAAATTTGTAGTTAAGCCTTCAAATATTTATTTAAAGCCCTTGCTTAAGGTTATTTTAATCAATTTCAACACTCAAATATTAGAAAGAAAAGGTCTTTAATAAGTACTAGATATTCTAGCTATGCCTAATTATAATTCAGAAGAAGGTAAGTATTAATTATTACTTACCTTCTTCTAAATTATAATATATATAGTAGTAATACTAGTAATAATTAATAGGCCGTTATATAATGAATTCACGGTAAGTTATAGTAAACGGAGTTAGAAGTTCAAGAAGTTTCTTTGTACAATTTATCGTAGTTCATAATATTCACCAAATCCCCTCCAACTCAATATTAACTTTATATTTATTGATTGAAACTTTCGAAACTATGTCGGGACCGGGTTTGGGGACAGTGGGAGTGACCCAGAACCATTTGGGCAACTATTGCCGAGGCGACAATCAAATAAATCACACGTCCTGCGTCTAATTAAACTTGAGCTGCGCGACCCTTAACACTTGCGCCGGCCCGTTGTCCCTGCCGCATCCTGGCATCCTGGCGGCTCATTTGCATAAGGAGCGCGTTTGCCGCCTACCAGCCAAAAGATCAACCGGGGAGCCATCCCAGCCGCCTCCGCACCCGACCCTCGGAATGTGTCTATGCATACGAGAGAAACTTTGTCCTCGAAGGCAGTTTCCAGCCCCCATTAACCCCTGGTTGCCCGTGCCGCGAATAGTGTGAGTGCGGCAAGTGTGTCACGCCGCCTTTTGTGTCATGTGTGCCAATTAAAGTCCACGCCACGCCTCTAAAGGCTTTATATTTGGGGAAGAGAACAAGGGAAACAGACGAAATACTTCCTAGTCTTGGGAGGTAAAAAGTTCTATAACCAGTTGCAATATACTCCAAAAATAATATATTGTTAACCCGGTTTCACTTTTATTTTCCAATTTAATTCTTAAATATTTATAACAACGTGTTTTCACTCTTTTCACTGATCTTAAAGTGACTACTTTCTTAACCTCTTTAATCTTAACCTATTTGATCGTTTCACATATTATTGGGATATTGGGAAATGGAACATAAATGCAAACAGTCTCACTTTACCAAAATGCTTATTCTCACTGCTAATACACTAGTACTTATCTGCTAAGAATATATATTAAGTTTGCTTAATTTTTAAGAATCTGAAGAGACCAAAAACATATAATTTCAAAGGCTTTAAGCCCTTAATTTCTAACGAAACAAAACCAGATTTTATATATGATTTTACAGTATATAAAAATCCTATTTAACAGTCGTTACTTTTACATTCTCTACATGGCACCTTGAGAAACTACAGCAATATAAAAAGCTGTGATGCTTCTATGGAATACACCCAAAATATTCCTGTTTGCTCACAAAGAACTATCCAGCCAAAAGGAACCTTAGTGCCCTGACTTCCACTACCGGAGCAGGGGAGGCCCAAGTGGCTTTCTCGTCTTCCAAGCTGCCGCGTCAGAGCCTGGCTCCTTGCTCCTGGCTCCTCTACCACGGGGCTGCTCGTTGTGCGCATTATTAGCTGTCGTTTATTTTACCCAAGCAGCCGCCGAAAGGAGGCAGGAAGCTGCCAGGAGCTCGACTCGGGACCCCAAGCTGTTTTATATGTGGGGAATGGTGGCCGGGTGTCGGGGCTTCTGGGGCGAAACAAATTTCAGTTGTCGTCGTCATCGTCGCTCACTGCCTCGTTGAGCTCCTTGTGCGCGCTGCATATGCCAGCATCCAGCATCCAGTATCCCGAATCCTGCATCCTGCATCCTGGCAGCCCAACTGAGGCTGCTTATCTTTATACACACTAAAGTCATTAGCCACCCTGGCTTAAAGGAGCTGCTTTCTCCGGAAAATCAATGCCAGCCCAGCACAAAAAGCCCCGGCAAACAGGGGCGAAACTGCAACCCTGTCAAGTTAAGAGCCTGCCCGCCAGACATTGCAAGGAAATTATAAAATAAAAACAAAGTGCAAATATTTTTCTAATGTCTGACAGCAGCTGTTAAATGCCACGGAAAATCCCGACCCAGAGGAGCACAGAGAGCAGAAGAGTGTTGGTCAAACTGGGGAAAGGAGGCTCCGGAGGGGCCAGCGCACTAATGAACTATGAAAATAGCGATGACAAACAAAAACAATGGGCGAGTGACAAAAAATCCTGTCTGGAAGAAGGCAACTTTCAAGCTACAGTGGGGTCTATATAGGAGGAGATAGAAATCGTTTTTAACAAATATTAAGTCTTGTTTTAAATTTACACAATGCAGAATTATATTTGCTTTTAATACCTTGGTATACATATTTTAATGTGTACTAATTAATACATCTTCCATTATTCTTGAACAAACTTACAAATATTTTTATTTAATAATTTTTAGTACCGTTTAAATTCCCGGAAAAACTTGAAATAATATTTATCTGGAAGGACTGTCCTTCCATTCCTTGGCCAGCAGGCCACAGTGCTCCATAATTAATTAGAAAACAAAAGCAAATCAGCAACCGAGGGAGAACAAAGAGAGCAACAAGCAATCACTTTCGCAGTGGAAAAAATAGAGCAATGTCCAAGTGCCGGACTTGTGGAATCCACTCAGCGATGCAGTCGCCACCGGAGGAAGCGGAAGTGGAAGTGGGCGGAAATGGACGGAAGTGGGGAGGAGCTGCTCCGGCTGCTGGCCACAAGATGGCGCTGTGCATTTACTTTCCTGCAGCTTGACAGCGCTCGAAATGAGACAAGTGGCAACAGCAGCCGCAGCAAAAAAAGCTCAGACAATGGGGCGGTGGCGATGGGAGGGCCAACGTCAAAATGCTAATGCAACCGGGGGGAGGGGTGCGGGGTGAGGGCTGTCCAAGGAGGGGGCGGCATCCAGGGGAGGGACAAAAAAAATAAGGTGAAATGCAATCCGGTTGTTGTGCGGCAACTCGATTCGTCGGTCTGGTCTTGCACTATTTGGTAATTTATGTGGCGACATTTTCGCAGACCCCACTGTTGTTGCAGGGGCAACCGCAGGGAAGGAAACGAGAGCTGACGGGCAGCATTTTTGTGACAAGCGCACAAGTTTCACGCTTCACTGTGCCGCCGAGGGGCGAACGGGGGCAGGGGCAAGGATATTGCCCACGGATGACTGACCTGCTGGCTGGTGGCAAGCGAGTTAGAAAATTAAAAGCGCCATATGTTGTCGGATTTGATTCAATTTCTATATTCCTTACAGACCTCCCATTGCCAGATGCACTCGTGTTTAGTGGCTCTCTATAAGCACTTTTTAGTTTATGATTTAATAGATATCAAAAGTGCATTCATTCACTTACTAATTTATTCAGCAATTATATTATATTATTTCTGCATCTATAAGCATTTTTTAGTTTATGTTTTAATATATCTTAAAAGTGCATTCATTCACTCACTGATATATTCAGCAATTATATTATATTATATTATTTTATTTCTGCATCTATAAGCATTTTTTAGTTTATGTTTTAATATATCTTAAAAGTGCATTCATTCACTCACTGATATTTTCAGCAATTATATTATATTATATTATATTATTTCTGCATCTATAAGCATTTTTTAGTTTATGTTTCAATATATCTTAAAAGTGCATTCATTCAATTTTTTATATTTAATAATATTTATATAATATCTAGAAATAGTTCAACGCAGCTCACTTTAATGTTCACATGTTAATTTATTCCGGTAAGTTAAATCTACGATTTTCCCCCTGGTTGGGTTAGAGTCATGTATCACGTTCGAATTTTCAAATTTCTGGGTCTGATATTCCACTCATCGCTCGTACGAGTGCAGCATATAAATCCCATTCACACTGATTTATCCGACTGTTCCACAACCTAATTTAAAGCGTTTAAAGAAGCAGCCAAGGAATGTAATATTTATTTTGTCAGGTTCTTTTCATACCTTACGTGAAAACTTTTCTTCTGGCGACATTTCCGTCAAGTTTTCGTGGCTGGCCGCCCGGCGGCTGCTGCCGCTGTTATTATTATTCAGTTACTCTGTTTATACAGGCGAGATATTCATACATTCATGAATATATATAAAGCACGTATCTCCTTTGGCGCTGGCCCAACACACAGGCCGAGAATTTGCATAAACACCACCGTACAACAATAACAAGACGGGTGTGTGTGGTGTCTGTGGGCTCGCAAGAAATAAGCGGCAGAAGCATCCGCAGATAGCGCGATGTGATGCGGCTTGGTTTACTTTTAAATTTGTACTGTATGTCCTGTGCACAGTGCATGTGGGAGCACTGAGAGAAATCAGAGAAACTGAGGGAGGAAGAAATAATTTAAAAAAAATTATGCTTAGAAGCATTAAATTATGATTTAGGGATCGTTTCTCATGTAATAACAAATTTAAGTTACATTTAGAAGCAAAATATTTGGGAATATTTATCCATTGGCGAAATAAATAAAAAATAAGGCAATTTTGATATCCCCTTTAATCAAAAATACCCCATTTATAACTCCAAAATTAGTATATAATTATACTAAAAAAGTAATATTTTCTGAAGACAATTAATTCGTTTTTTAATTCGCTTGTTTTATTTGGAAATAAAAGCCTCCTTAACTTAACCTAAAAATGCCAATTATTCCAGCTAAAGCATTAAATTTCGCTCAGTGGACCTGAGCTTTTGTGTTTCTTTCAAGGAACTCCTTCGACTTTAGTCGCACATCTATATGTATGCGGATTTATCTTCCCCCAGTCCTCCGGCTCGTATACATGTTTATAAAATTGTCTAAATTCCCACAAGTTGATTTAAACTTTCTTCGCCTGCTGAATGTACGTGTGTGCTTGTCCGTATTATTTTTATGAGAAAAAAACTTGCTTTTGTTAGTTTGATGCCCGGTGGTGGTGCTCATGTCTCTAATGCAAGTATCTCTTTTGGGTATTCTCCATGTTTTCCTTTATTTTTTTGTTCAGACCCACATCGCGTATACGTAATGCTTGTGCACAGGCTCGTTTGTTGCTGGGGCCCTCGGAGCACGGGGCAGGGGGCACGGAGCGCGGAGCCCGGAGAGGCGGAAGTATCATATATTGTATTGTTGTTATTCCACCGGTATCCCTTTCAGGTCTGGCATTGTAGGAAATGCTAAAAATGCACTCAGGTATTGAAATCTGAACCGTTGCTGGGCCACTGTTGTGGCGCTGCGCTTTATTTGTTCCACTGTCCTCGTTTCCTTGCAGGTGCTATTCGGAGATACTGTAGGTATTCGCCTGGATATGAGATAAGCCGGGCAAGGACAAGCTATCCCCCAAATAGTGGCATTGAATTGGCGATTTTGAGGTGGTTTTGTGGAGTAACGACAGGAAGAAATAGGTAATATAGAAATAATAAAGAAAAACATTTGTCAGCCCTCTTTGTGTAAACTTTACTTTAATCTATTATATATCGTACCGGAAAGAAATAGCTTTGCTTGATTTTGTTCGGTAATATATTATACAAAATAACTACTGAGTTTTCTTTAATGTTTTTAAAGCAACTCTTCTCTTTTACCTACAACCTTGCACCGATATTCTCTCATATAATCTTGTATTTTTATTGTCATATTTATTAATTAAAAATGAAGTCTGTATGCAATTATAAGAATGGAAATTTATGATAAAAAATAAAGCAATCTTTATAATAGTTTTATCGCAGGCTATTTATTAAAGTTGACAAAATTGTGTGAAAAAGTTCGTTGATCTGAAACCTCAACTCTCTTACAGTTTTTGATAATTCCATATAAAAAAGAAACCAATAACTTTAAATAATATATCAATTATATTCCACTTAATTAGAAAAGGATTTCTGCTCTTAGTTAAAGTGCCTTAATATTTGTTTATGTAGAGCCCAAACTACTGAGTATCTTAAATATCTTAAACACACACAGAAATATATCATTATTCTCAAGGAAAGTTTCATTCAAGAACTCGTGTTATCTACTCCTCCCTCAGGCCTCTCCGTCATCCTGTTTATCCTTAGTTCGCTAATAAAATGTGACATAATTGTACATAACTCTCGTGGGCTCTGCTCAGTCGTGAGCCTCTTGGCCCACTTACCCACTTGTTCCGCCTGATCCGGCTAATCTGCCCGCCAGCATCTGTTTATAATTTGAGGCGAGGCGAGGACCTTTAGGCCTCTTCGACAGTGCACTTGACTGAACTTTCACATTCGCACTGTCATCCACTCGACACGCCCCGCACGCTCACCCCATTTGCAGGATGCGAGTCCTGGCAGGAGCCGCTTTAACCAGCTAACCACTTGAGTCAAGTGTTTGCTCACTTTGCGGGCAGCTTTCCCTACTTTCTCCCGGCGCTTCTGCGTGGTCTGCGGCCACTGCTCTTTTTTCGCATATGTTTTGACACGCCTCCTCTGCGCCCAGATGTTTTTGTTTTCCACCGATTTTCCCCGCTCCCCCGCATTGTTTTCCTTGCGAGCACTCGTGGCATTTCCATTGTCTGTCGGCTTTCACTCACTTTATTTGTACTCGTGCATCATAAGGGTTTAATGGATTTGCCGTTGGCCTAGGCTGCCTGAAGGGCAGAGTCCCGCCAGGACTCCCGTCTGCTTTGCATCATTTGCCCACTTTTCACACGCCCCTAAGTGCGAGTGTGTGTGCCTACGCAATGATTATCATATTACGGCCATTGTGTCTGGGTCCAGGACCAGGACCAGGACTCGAACACCTCCGCGCCTCCCGCGCTCGCCACTTCGCTTTATGACTTTATTTTCGCCTCCTCCTTGCGGCCGGCAGTTAATACATTTTTATAGACTTGCCAAACTACTTAGCCGCCCACCGTCGGCTTACTTGGCCCTCACTTTCTGTCTCTCTATTAGCTTTTCGCGTGCTCTGTCATTGCCGTTAATAGACTTACTTGGCCGCCCGGCTTACTGGGCGCGGCAAGTGGCGACAGACCGTTAAGGCCAACTGGCCACTTGCCCAGAGCAACAACCCAGCAGCTGAGCCCCAGGTGAGGCAACACCATCCACAATTTGGCCATAAAAAAATTGGTCAACGCCGCGTATGCGTAATGCGCGAATGCCGCTTTATTTATGTGCTAATAGGCAGAGAGGCCCCTAAAAGATTTAATGACTGCCAGGCTTCGTTAACCATTGTCAGAGCCATGCTAGAGGGAACAGGCTCTTAAGTGACTGGAAATAGGAATTGTCTTACCATAAATTAGATTTCTATACCCCCTTTTGTCATTTTTAAAGTCATTTAATGAGAACTCCCTTCTCTTAAGTAAATCAGTTGAAAGAAAATATTATAGATTACTTTACGAACTATACGATATCTCAAGGCTTCATTGGAATAGGTTTTCTTTACATTTTGTTGTTGGCGGAATAATAAATGAAAATTAACCTCTGGGGAGTCTGAATTTAATGCTACCAACTCAATTTGTGGGGAAGTATTCGTATGCACTCTGATTGCTTGCAAATGCTGTTTACATTTTCCAACATTTTTGCAGACTTCAGCAGCAGCTGCTGCAGCAGGAGCAGCGGGCAGATCGAGAGGACCAACAAAGGACATGGAGCCGCCTTAGTTGGCCATGTATTTCGGTTGTCGTATTCTGAAGCTGTCCTTAACACACATCAAAGGCATTATTAACACCGCATACACAAGCAGGCTCCAGAATGATGCCTTCAAGGGGCCAGAAAACCCAAAACATGTGTCGTTGGCCTTGTTTGCCATGGTGTGCGTGCGAGTGAGTGGCCCTATGTGCGAGTGTGCGAGTGTGCGAGTATTTATGAGCCATGTACATAGCTGATGGCACATACACACACATATATAAGCTGCTCTTGGCGTGCATTAAGTGGTCTTAACTTTCCACACAAGGACATGCTTTTTGTGGTCTTTAAAATAATTTTCTCCCTGCTTGCGGGGGTGGCAAAGTTGCTGAAAGTGGGTCTGTTCAGCCAATAAAACTTATATTAGTCTGGCAGGCAATATAAAGCCAGCGAGTTTTTCTTTAAACGTGCTGCAAGGATCAAATCTAACGACGCTCTGCAGAGATATTTAAGGAAGTGTTCCACTGCTGTATTTGAATTTAAATCGCAAAATGTAATCAATAATTCATCTCGGGCTGCAATATACCGGTTAGGTTGTATATAAAGTTGTAGTTAATTTTATATAAAACGCACACACACATTTTTCACCCTCTTAAATTTCGTAGAACTTTTTTCACCTTTCCGTCCCCCGGAAGGTCCTTAATTTAATGCTCACCCTGGCTCGGTACACGTAATTCCACATATTTGGCTTGTCTGGGGGGCAAGTTCAAATTTACAGCTGCCAATTTGGAAGTCAGAGCCCGTCTGACCCTTTTTCCTTTGGCTCATCAATGAACCAATAAAGTATGCTCCTGGAAAAATGGAAGGAAGGGCCAGCAATTGATGTTTTATTCCGTCGTTACATGTGTGAGCCATACAAATGCAGTTTGGTAAATGTTTACCTCTCCATTCGCTCCCTTGTTTCCTCTGCGGAATCAGGTTAACGAAGAGCTATTTTCTGGGCGGTTGAGATGCGTGGGGGATGCGAGTGTACCTGGAAAAGGGGCAGGTAGGTTGCCGCAATTAGCATCCAATGCCAGGTATGGAAATTCAGTCAAAGAATTTCCGAAACGCCTCGGCCTTGCCTCGATGACAAAGATGCAAACTAGTGCAGCTTGAAGAACTGAAATTTTAGCAAGGACGGCAGGCTGCAGCACTGGGGCAGCGTTAGTTTGCTTTGCCACTTTAACCCTGATCCTGATCCACCCCCAGTTTGCCCAGGATCTCCGCCAAACCATCTGACACTCGCCTACGCTTAGAGAAAAAAATCTTTTCAATATAATTAGGTAATTATTTAGAAAATAGAGGTTATAAATGCAATCTAGATTAGAGTAAATTGTTACCAAAAGCTACATGAAACTATTGCTTATTTCCTTAAGCTTGATATCTTTTTTGGCTTCACAACAGCCAGTGTCCAAGGTTTCCCATCTCTCCATTCTATTTTTAACGAAATATATCTCTTTTTTTGTTACTCTTTTTTCCAGTGCACCTTCCGGTTTGGCTTTCCTCAATGTCGACTGCCACACTTCAAAGTTCGCGTTGTCGCCGAGTTCGCGAGTAATGAAAGTTACGAGGGTGGAGGGAGTGCCAAGTGGCGAAGGACGAGGACGTGACGACGTCAAGGCGCGGGGCGGCTGCATTCAAATTAAATAGCATTTTGATGAATATTGATTGATTGCCGTTGCCTTGGGGCAAATTAGAAGCGCAAACCGCATCGGCAAAGTTTTTATTTGTGCGCCGCAGGCGAGTGGCGGGCGGTTCGCTGGGCGAAAGTTTAGCCTTCAGTTTGGAGGACGATTTAAGGGGTTGGAAATTATTTGCAATTTCAATTTCATTTAAAGTGGACAGTTTAATTGATACATCTTTCCATTCAAATTCAATAATTCCAAGATTGTTTATATATTTCGCTTGGTGAAGGAGTAGTTAACTAACTAAATATAAGGACCTGCTCCATCCTATTGCATAACTTCCACATCAGGAGTACTCGTTATATTTGCTTAAAATGGAAAACACTCGGCAGCCGAGTCAAGGCAGCGTTAAAGCATTTTCGTAATGGAAGATACAAAGTGCTTCAGTCCTCTCCTCTCCTCTCCCAGTTGCTGTACAAGGCAATGTCCTCGGGACGGGACACAATGCAAGCAGCCACCGGAAATGAGTAAACAAGCGTCAAATAGTGAAAACAGCGACCCAGTACAATGCAATACCCGGCATTCCGGGTAGTCCTTGCAGCTTCAGCGCCCTCCTCTCGGCTGCTCCTCGGCTGCCTTGGTCCTTGGTCCTTTTCGTGCCTCAGCACAAAAATACAAATAAATGAAACATTAAACGAGACAAGGACCAGATCCAAGGGGGCACCAGGCGAGGGCGGTCGAAAAATGAGCACCGAAGACAACAACCGGATATCCTGGAACTTTATAAGGAGCTCCCTGGCAGGCACCCGAAAAAAGGACAACAAAGCCAGCAGCGTCGACGGCGACAAGGACAGCGAAGTTTATTTTAACTTTTGATTTCCGCCCCCCTTCGTCCCCCTCTCAAGTGCATTGGCAAATGATTGCATTGAGTGGCAAAGTTGCGCCTTCCACAGAGTATCGAGCGAGTCAGATCGCCATTAAAAATGGATTAAATGCGCGACTCTGGGCCTCTCTGGAGGCGTTGCAGGGACAGGAAACGGATCGGATGATAGTCCTAGGGCTTAATTTGCACCTGACAAGGTCCGGACTGTAATTATAGTTCCATGAAATATTGAAGAACAACTGTTCTACTCAAAAATTCCCTTATACGGAGAATAGTATTAAGATATATAAGAAGTTAATGTGTTATTATGACTCTAAAAGGTTTTAATTCATTGAATGCAATTTTTTAAGGATATCCTATTTATATCAAGGAACCAAGGAACCAGCTTTGAGGGGAGAGGTCGGCAAGTGGTTTTCCTTAAACTATAGAAACATCTCCTACCCATCAACTTGGCCTAGCCCTTCAAGTCTGGTCTATGGCTTTCGACTGGCATATTTCCAGTAGTATTTACGTAGTCGTGGCGTGTAGACATCATTCCTAAAAACCCCTAATTTCAGCATGACAGAGATCCAGTCAACTACATCGTAAGAATATGTTGTATACTAGCGAAGCTCAATTAATTTTAGCTTTGCTCCAGCAGCCGGAGCTCGGAATGTGAAGTGGATCTAGGCGAGGACGAGTACGACGAGGTCTCGGCTCGCTATGCTCTGGTGGTAAACTTAACACGGTAAGTAGTCCAGTGGTCATTCCCGTGATTCTCTGACCATAGGACTCTCCAGGACACAGAGCCTGGTCCTGGACTATAAGCAGTTCAAGGCGGCGCGGTCCATTCAGCGTTATATTCGCGGCTGGCTGGTCCGCCGTCGCAAGTGGATGGCCGACCTCTCGGCGGGTATCATTCAGAAGTGGTGGAAGCGGTACCGAGCCCAGAGGAACCTGGTCTACGTGGCCGAAAACCGACTGCAGATGACCCTGAGGTCGCACTACGAGAGGTCTGCCACCATGATCCAGAAAGTCTTCCGCGGCTGGTGGTCCCGGAAGCACATTTTCGACCTCAACAAGCTCAAGGCTCTGCAGGCCCTGCTGTCCGAGGACATCCTTCACTACCTGAGCGGTTACTTGCATCAGACCAAGCGCAAGTCCTTGCTGCCAGGCGTTTATAACGTGAGACTTTCCCGGTGAGTTGAGAGGCTACCGTGATCGGTGGAGTTTTCTAAGCAATATATACAATAATACTAATAAACCCTTCCCATGTACAGTAGGTGCCTTGAGTTAACCGAGCAGCTGATGTCCACATTCGGCTATCGCTTCTACAATGGTCACGCTTGCTACAAAATGCAGAAGACGATGGCCAAGATCGCGGATCTGCGCAAAGCCTTTGCGAAGTCATCCGTATACACAAAAGTTCCCTTTCGCGGATTCAACGATCGCCGGGTTTGCGAGAGACGCCTCACGTCGAGGGAATCGGTGGAAAGGGACGTTCGTTCCCGAGACGAGAGCTTCGACTTGATCCAGGCCTTTGTGGAAGGACAGCGCAATATGAACTTGAAAAAGAACTACACGCGTGTTCAATCTATTGCCCATTTCCGGGAGGAGGCGCGTAAGTTATTACCCAATTTTTGCATGAATTAAACTCAAATTTAATACGCATTTGCAGGCGTGAAAGAAATAGCGGCCCAGAGGAGAAAGAAGGGCTTCTTTAAGCGCATCGCTCTCGAGATGAAGAACTGGCACTACGCCGATGGGGAGCACATCCTGCCGAGGGAATTGTTTTCATTGAAAATCGAAGAAATGAAGACCCTTCTGAACTGCGTAGAGGTGTACCTGGAGCATAGATTCGGCCGACTGGAGCCCTGCGTTTGTGGAACGCTCGATATGCCCTCCGACCTTGCAGATACCTAGAAGATGTGCTCTTTTTGAAAAGTTCTTCTCATCTTTGTATCTATATTTCGTATGGCATTAAAAAAGAATTGGATGCTCTTTGGGTACTTATGTACTTGATATTACCTGGGCAATAAAATAAGAGCTTACTTCAATGTCTACTTGTAATATCTTATTGTAATACAGACTTCGTCTTCTGTCTGCAGCGGTTCATGGAAACTTTTATCAGCTCACTTGTTTAATGCTCTGAAGCAGAGCTCCTAGAAGTTTGAGCTTTTTGCGCCAGACGTCCTTTGACCCCTTCTGTTCTATTTGTATTTATTCCGCACACACAAGGTATGTAAGCAGGTTCAATATTGGCAACAAATTAAATTTAATTATGTTTGCTGTTGCAGTCAAAAAGAAGCGCCTTAGCAAAAAGCGAAGCACAATTTGCCAACTCGGTAAATATTTGCCAACTGACGCTAATGAACTTGGGCTTACCAAAATAGCAGGCTAAGGCTCTGGGCTGCCAGAGTTGTGCAGAATAATTTCCCCCACAGATTGGCCAGGCCCTCAATTGTGTCGCTGGGCCTTCCTCTTCCCTCTTCCTCTTTCAAGACTTTCTCCCAGCACTTTCCACGAATCTAATAAGATGAAAGGAGCGACTGGGAAAAACGTCTGAAATAAAAGAAAATTGGCCAAGGAGCCGGCAACGTGTGTGCAGAAGAAATCTTTGCTATTGATTGTATGTGAGTGGTATTTACACATTCCTCCCTTCTCATACGAGCACCGAGTGGCATGGCCATTGTGAGGCCACAGAAGTCAACATTCCATTTTATTCCCTCCGATTCCAGGAAGGTCTGTGTGCTGCCTGGGCTCAGTTGGGCAACACCACGCCCATCATCGTCTGATGCGAGTATTCACTTTTCATTTTAAATAAGCAAACAAGTAGTCTGTGACCGAACCCAAACTCGGCTTGCCTATGAAAGCTGCTAGAAATATTCAGTTTAATTCCAAATTCCAAGGCGAGCACAGCTCCTAGCTAAGTAAAAATATCTAAAAAAATCTTTTCGGTTAGATTTAAGCATAAAGTGAAAAAGCGTTGTGAACAATAAATTATATTTATAAGGGCTGGGACTCAGATCACGAGAAGGATGTACTGTACACAAGCATAAACTACACCCAACTCCCTGGCTCACATCAACTATATATATATTTGTTTATAAACCTGGCTAGACATAACCTCTCCTGTGCAATAGAAGATAACTGGGTAAGATCGCTCATTAATCTTATCCAGAATTACCTTATCTCCATATGTCTTCTCTCTTAGCTCAGATACACAATTGCCCCAATGTCATAACTGATCAATATAAAAGTAAGTTGCTGGCTTGTGTTATATTTAAATATTAATTGAAATGCCTCTAGATTATCCCAGCAAGAGAAAGTTAATACATACATATTTACTCTCCTGGATTCTATACAAAACTGGTGAGATTAAAAATCCTAATTTTGCGCAAAATTCACTAACAATAAATCTCACCCCCAACATTCAGGATGTCTCCCCATTTTCATATTCCACCCAGGCATCTACTTCAGAGCTTCCAGAGCTTTTTTCCGGCAACACAAAACAGATATTATAATAATATAACAAGTTTAATATAATAAAAATACACCTACACTAAACAGTGCTGAGATTGTTTATTCATGGTTTGGGCCAGACAAATGAAAGAACATGTTAATTAGGCCAAAAGTGGGTCAGAAAAACAGCGGAATAAACAACGAACAAGAGCTAAGAATAATACTAGTCATAGGGAGGAAAAAACTGTGGAGAATCTGAATTAACCCAAATATGCAAATAAATTTGCCAGTCTGGGCCAAGTTGCACATTAACTTCCGCAGCTCATTAAGTCACTGTCAGTTCCCGAGGCGGGATTCTCAGGCTGCACGAGGAGGAGCTGGCGGAAAATATATATAAATTTATGTGACGCCAACTGGACGACAGGCGACCACTGAACAGAGCCCGGGTCCCTCTCAAATCGGCGCAGAACTTCGCTCCGAGGGGAAAATAACAAAAATAAAATATCTCCGCTCTGGCAAAAAAATAGGGTGCGTGGGAGGTGTTTACAACCCCTCCCATGTATTTAGATAAATCAGCAGGGGTCGCAAAAAATTGCTGAAAAGGTTGGAATGAAAATGTCGGCGCTTTAAGCGAAACCCAGAGAACAAAAATCTAATTCAGGGCACCCTCTTGCCCAGAGTTTAATTAGGTCGTTTCCCCTATTTTGTTTTTTATTTTCCTGGCCTATATAAGAAATGCCAGGAATTTTTGTTGTTCTCCGTTTTTTGAAGCGAAGGTCACGGGCTGACTTAGGCCCCCAAAGGGCGGGGCAGGCCAAACTAATTAGTGGCCATTTTGTGGGTGCTCGCAGTTTAATTAAATTATAATATGAATTTAATTGAAATGCTTTAAAAAATTTAGTCATCCTTTGAAAATACATTTAAAAAGGAGCCATTCGCTAATAATAATACTTTTGTAGGGACCTATCGTGTTAATAAAGCAGCAAGTCAAGAGCCAGAAAGACTTGGTTATGTGGGTATGTATTTTATAAATCAAGCATTCGTAGTATAAATCAAATTGAATACCTACTTACTTGTTATATTATATTTGTAGTCACTTCATATGAGTAAACTAATTTTATTATTAGTAATGTTTAATTAGAGTTTTCAATGATTCGGCATAATTTGTGTTTGTTTTCTTTGTATTGCGCACGCAACAAAATTATTACCAAGAACTGCAGATTGTACGAGTTTTATTTAATTTCCTGTTGTTTTTATTACTGCGAAGGGGATAAACCTTCGAATTAAACACACGCGCTGCGAGAACCGACCGAAGGATGGTTACAGAATGTGATTATCACTCATTCGTTAAATTAATATCACTCATACGCAGCGTACAACTTGGGTTGCTTTTTTTGTTGAATGCTTTTGCAGCCGCTTTCAGGACTTTTTTGACAGTGTAGTCTTGGCCGCCGTTCGTCTGAGATCCAATTCGTTGCGCGTTATCAATGAAACTGCTGATTTTTCTCGTCATCATCGCCAGCATCGCCCCAGAAAGGACATTCGCTCGTGGCCACTCGGCAGTCCTTTCATCTTCTCTCTCGGGGGTGCGACTCTCTCGCTCTCAACTTAACGAAGGTGCCGAAGTGCCTCGAGTCCTCGAAGAGAGAGTCTCTCAGTTTCTTGGCAGGGATATTTAACGGTCAGGCGAGTTTGAAATTGTAACAGCTTTGTTTTACCAGGAGTTTCGCAAAAAACCTATTAATAACACAAATTTAATTTAAAATTAAAAAACTTCAGATCACACACTCTATTTAAAGATAATAAAATAATGGCAACTTGCTTTTGCAAGGTAATGATATTTTTAGTGTATCTTAAACAGTTAGTCCCAAAAATGTTAAAATAGGGGGAAATTTTACTGTGATTTGAATGGGAAATACATTACAAGACATAGACAAGGGAGTAAGACTACAAAAATATATGTATTAACATTTTTTATGTTATACCCCCTTATGTATGCCGTTTAATATATTTAATAATATCATTTGTATTATTTTAACTGATTCTAGATTTTATATCAAATAAAACGAAAAAGTTATTTTCCTTCGAAATATGAAAATCCAACCAAAATAATTCTCACATTTGTATACCCCTTTAATATGCTTTTAATTATTTGACTAAAGTTATTGTTATAAAGTTAAAGGTAACCGACATGTTAACTTAAATATAATTTACAGTTCACTGTTCATAAGATCTTCGACTCTTGAAATACATATTCTAAAAATAATATCAAAATTAAACAAATATTTAATAAGGTGCATTTTAATAACCCAAATGTGAAACTAAGGTTTGAAATTTAATATTAAACAACTGCCATGGCTTCTGCCTGAGCTACCAAGTTTCAAAGTATTTATAAAATATTAATTTTTTATTTTTTACCGAATAGAAGACGATAGCGGATGAAGTCAACATTCCTTCTTATTTTTCTGGCTCCAGGAAGGTCTGTCTGTTGGGAAACACCACGCCTATCATTGTTTGATATGAGAATCCACTTTCATTTTAAATAAGCAAACTAGTAGTCTGTGACCGAATGAAGGGCCCCAAACTCGACTTGACTCCGAACACAGTCAGGAATATTCAGTTCAATTCCAAATTCCAAAGCGAGCACAGCTCCTAGCTCAGTAAAAATTTCTAAAAAATCTTTTCGGATAGGTTTAAGCATAAAGTGAAAAAGCTCACAAAGCGAAAAGGATTACGAAGTGGGAACTGGGAAACTGTGAATCTTCCGTCGATAAACAACGGGTAGGCATATTTCGTATAGTTTTATCTTCCGGGATTCCAATTCTAAGGACTTGGTTTCAGAGCACGGAGAAGGATGTACTGTACACAAGCGTAAACTACTCAACACATTGGTTCATATCAAAACTATTGCGCCCCGCCGAATATAAAAGAGAACAAGAACCTGGCTACTAACCTATCCTGTCCACTAATGCACTGTCCAGAAAACAAGACACTACAAAATAAAATGGGTAAGAGACAATCGTTAATCTTTTCCAGAATTGCCTTGCCTCCATATGTCTTCTCTCTTAGCTCAGCTACACAATCGCCCCCATGTCATAACTGATCAATATAAACGTAAGTTGATGGCTGGTGATATATTCAGATATTCATTGAAGTGCCTCTAGATTATCCCAACAAGAGATGAGGCAAATTCCCCTAGAAGCTTAACTCAATATTTACTCAACCTGACCCCCTTCAGCAAACAAAACTGGTGAGACCCAAAATCTGTAATTTTTCCCCAATATTTACTAACCAGTTCTCTTCCCCAGCATTTTCCTTATTTTTGTATGCACCAACACTGAAACAAATCAATAATAATATAACAACTTTATTATAATAAATACACCTACACTGAAAATGTGCTGATTTCTTATTAATGAGGGCTTAACTTGGAGATATTATATTAATATTATATTATATATTAATATGCAGCTAGGTAGACAGTTTTATAAAACTATTTGCGTTAATTGATAGCTGAATCGCTGGGTGAGGTTCAATTAATAGTAGCTAATTAGGAATAATGCGTTTACCGCTTGGAATTAGTGTAAGCCATCAGCTCCACCCCTTCCAGGCGCTCAGCACCCCACACAGGCCTTTGAGACGCCTCAATGTGTTCCGCTTTATGAACACGTACTTAAAGCACTGAAAATCTTTTATGACACGTTATTAGTTGGCCCAGAGCAGGGGGAAGCCGCGGATCGGGGAACGGAGAGCTGGGGCTGAGCAGAGCCGCCTCAGACAGGGAGCTTTAATATGCTTAATGTAATTATGAGAATCGCATAGAAGGGCGCCGCATCTCTGCATACAAATGAAAGCGTAATTCATAAAAAGGACGAAGCAGGGAGTTGGAGCCCGGCTGGGGGACTACGTACCGGTGACTGCCATAAAAATACACATATAAAATCACGCGATTTTTATTGTTGCTCCCGAAAAGCAGGAGGGAAAATGAAATGTGCATTTTGAATGATACGGGCTGGAAGGACTTTTAAAATTATAAACGTTAATTGGTTCCTTAAATCTTACACATGAATATCCCTTTAGACTGGTATTTAATAGCGGATTTCTAGGCAGGGAACTACGAGCAGCTTCTTATTTTGTACTGAGAATTAAAGCAACATTTGTACAATCATAATAATCTTAGAAGAGTAAGGTAGTAGTAATTAATTAAAAGACTTCGACATTTGTATATTTGATATATTTTCTAGGAAAACCTCGATTTGATTGCCTCCCACGGACCATAGACTTAATCAAAATCACTTGTCTTAGCTGATTGCTTTGACAGTTAGTACTTATTCATTTGCCAAGTGCCCGCCCAATATTTTTGGCTCAACCTTCCATTTGCACCTCATGAATTTCCACCTAAACAATAATATGCGACCATAGATCAGGAGGGCTCCTTATATTTACATTATGCAAACATATTTATTCGCTCGCTCCGAAAATTCTTGGCGAAACTGACTTTGCGGCTAATGCAGATGGCAGGCGAAGCGAAGCGTAAAATGCTTTGTAAATTATTATGCCAGGACCAAATCGGGGTGGGTGCTTAGAGCCCACACCCCGTACTATGCGCAAATATTTTTCCAGAGATAAACAAAGTATTTTCGCTGGGGGCCGTGGGACGGCATGTGTTGTCATAAATTTCAATTGACTTATGAATATGGAGAGGACGCTTTGCCCACGGAAAGTTTTTAGCTCCCACACGTGCCCATAAGCCGAGGAATATTGTTTAAATTTATTTGCCGCCCTGCTAATTCTGTCTCCCTAAGAGCTATTTTCTTCTAAAGAATTTGTAGCTAAGCCTTAGGTGCTTTCGGGGTATTAAATGAACCTTAAAAGCCTATAATGGTATTTTTATTTATGTTAAAATCCAGATTAAAGTTTACATCAAATTGTCTTACTGAGTTTTATATTGAGAACATTTACAAGGGGTTTTTATTAAATATTTTTCTTTACTATAAAATACCCAATATTGTATTTTTCAACCCTCGTTTGTTACCACTTCTTCGTAGATATACATATTTATGAATCTGTCAAACCTCTTACCAGGCCGACAATCCCTAAAGTTCCGACCAAGTCCAATGCATCATTTTTATGTGGAAAATTTTAGAACTGCCTAAGCGCTTAATGTGCCCCCAGCCCCGGAGGAAGCCTCTACGACCGGAGTTTCCGCCACTCCCTCTCGTTCACACACACACGCAGGACGAGGGCCTCGCTCTGTCTCACGGCACCCGAAGGATATTAACAATAATCTAACCAAATTAACCCAAAGCACTAAAGTGTAAGTGACATTAAGTTAATTTTCGTGTGCGCCATCGAAGAAGGAAGCGAGTGGGAAAAACATAACGAAAAAAAAATGCTGAAACAAAGGAAGTGGCAATGGGGAAAAACTTACGTTTTATTTTACTTTTATTTTTTTCCTTTGCTGCTTTGTCCTTGCTGCTGTTGGTTGCATCAACTGTGCAAAATTTCCCACGAGATCAATCAGCCGCCGGCTAGAACAGGACGAGCAACAACAGCTGCTGCTGCAGAGGGGAAGCCGGCTCGGATCCTGCCCCCCATGCCGAGGTCTTTGTTGTTATTACTGCCTCTTTGCAACTTTTCCTTTTGTGTAACTTTGACCTGCTCTGCTCGCAGCGCTTCCTTCGTCCTTCTGCTTTATTGTCTACAAGTAGTAGCAGCTTCTCCTCAAATATATACGTATGTATGCAGGGGATTTTTTGTTTTCACCTTTTGGCTTTGGGAGCTCCGAGTGAGCGGCTAATGAAGCGAGAGTTGATGAGGCGAGCCAGGTCAGAGGCGCGCCCAGCTCGGTTCCAGGGGGCAATGGGGCGGATACTTTATCTGAGGGATTTCAGGAACGAGCTGACACTAGAGATTCTGCCAAAGAAAGTTGTTCGCTAAGGTTTAAGATAAGCTTAATCACCATTACTTTAATTAGCAGATATATAGTGTATTTTGATAACCAAATATTTCCCAAACAAAAACCAAAAACAATCCAGTACTCAAATCATCTTGAAGCTCAATGGATGCTTTACGTTTTATAACATATAATATAATATGAATTATATTTATAATATTTCTTACCTCCCCTAAGAGCCACTGATTCCTTTCCTAACGCCACCTCTGGCCAAGAGATCCCCTAAAAAACGGCCAGCAAGTTGACCCGAAACCAAAAGTTGTCTCTCATTAACAGGAAACACTTCAAAGAAACGCATAAGCCAGGAAGCTTGGCGCTAATTGTCTCGGTGTGCGTACGCATTTGAGGCTGAGGTCCTGCGACCGAGTCACGGAAAATATGTCGCAAAAAGAAACCCACTTGATTGATTAATGGACGTCAAGCGCCAGCGCCAGCACCGAGGTGACAAGTGACCAAGTCAAGGCGGACGGGGATTTGCTGCCGCTAAATGATGTGCCAAATTAGACACGACCCGGAGAGACCATGGAATGGGGGCCACAGCGGACTCTACCCCGGGTCGCCTGGGAGTCCTGGGCCGGGAAGACCGACCGAAATCGTATGCAATAAACCGTCACAATGTCGTCCGGCAAACGTCTAGAAATGGCCACGGGCTCCATTTATTTGGGGTCCCCTTTCGGAGCCGACCTCTGTATGCGGAAACATTTAATTTTGCGCCCCAGAATTCGATGTACTGGTTCTTGCACAACTTGCACTTCCGTCTACTTTTGCACTTCCGCCCCGTTTGGGTGACCAACCTGAGCCTGAGCCCGAGTCCCGCATCCGATTCCCCCCCAAATGGAGTTCGGGGTCCATTGCGGATGTCCGCGTGGCAATTTTAATGCAATTTTTATGCGCCCGCTTTCGGCTTCCGATTTTTTATTTCTTTTCTCTTCTGCCGCGCGTCCTTTCTCCGCCAGTTGCCTTTTATCGTGTGCCATAATAGCAGTTTGTCTCTCCCCCGGCTGCAGTTTGTGGCCAGGGTCCGTGGAGGGGCGAGGAGGCTCCCAGGGTCGGGTCCTACATCCTCCCGGGCGGATGTCAAGGTATGTTGCGAGCAGCTATATTTGGCTCTATTTGGGTTAAAGACTTCATGTATTAGAGTGTATAATTGCACTTTTTATGGCAGTAGGTAGGATAAATTAAGCAGCTTGCTTAGAATTGTTTTTCCTTTAATTTAAGATAGTCAAATTTTAATAAATATCTACGAAAATTCGTTATTAAAATTACATTATATTTATGTTCTTTTTGTCTTTCTCGCCCTTGTATTTTTATATTTTTAACACTATTATATATATATATATATATATAACTCTATATTATTATATTATATATATAATTTGACTTATGTTTCCATTAATTAGCTAACTTTCTAGGTATGGGGCATTATAATATATTAGTATTTTTGGTGGTAGAATAGTATTTTGAATATAATAAATTATATATATATATATATCTTACGAATCTTTAGAATTTTATTAATAAAAAGCTTACCCTATTTAATCTTTTTAAGGTGTCCACTAAAAACTGATTCTGAACTTTGCGATGACTTGCCGATTATTTTTTAATTTAAGAAGGTGAATCTGGAATATAATCTCTACGAAAATTCTTTATATAACTTACATTATATCGTCATTGTTTTTAACTTTCTCAGCCTTGTTTATTTGTATATTTTTAGCACTATTACTATAACTTCTTTTTGGTTTGTATTAAGCAGTAAACTTCCCAAGTATTTACAAAATCTAAGAATTTAGCAATAGTATTTTTAATACATCGAATTATATATCTTACTAAACTTTAGATTATTTTTAATTATCGACTGTTTTAACCTCTTAAAGTTCTTAAAATATTGTTATTTATTAACCGAAAGCGTTGGCCACATATGTCCTCTATTGATCTTAAACATCGTATAAATCAAAACCCTATTACTAAGCTCTGGTCCAAATGTGGACAAATGTCTGTTATAAACTTTTAAACAGTTTCCCAGAATGTCCAGAAAAAGCGGGCATGGGAAATTTTAGCATAAAACCATTTTGCTTGCAGAAACCGCAAGACAGTGTTGTAAACTAAGACCAGCACGCCCCAACACCCCTTTTGGCTTTGCAGAGCTCCCGGAAAGTGGTTGCTGTTCCACAGCCCAAGAAAATTTCTATAAAAAGGCATAATAGACGTCAGAAAATGTCTGTGACAGCAGCAGTAGAAAACTACAACAAAAGCATCAATAAACAGTGTAAAAGACAGTTACTGGAATGGAGTGCCACAACGAGTGAGAGAGGCGAGTAGATACACAGAAAAAAGATTTGTTTATTTGTAATATTAATTAAATTTTTCTTCGACACCTTATAGAATTTATTGGTCATAAAGAATTAAAAGTATCATAAAGCTTTGCCTAGTCAAAAGATTTAACTAACTGAAACAGCTTATTAAATAATTTAAAAAACTGTTTAAAAATTACTAAGAAATTGTTCTTCTCTTTACAGAAAATACAAATTAAAGTATGTTGATTCCTTTATAAGTAACATGCTCTTTTACGAAAGTTTTTCCTATAGAAATCCAATCGATTTCTAATGTAGCCTATTTGGGACATAGTTTGATTTGTCATATAATTTTTCTTAAGCTCATCTACCCTAGAATAAGAAATCAGATCAGATCGACCCGCTTTCACACCGCATTTTATTTCTGTGTCGAACAAGGGACAACTCCGGACTTGAGGTTGAGGCTGAGCCGTAAAGCTTCCGCTCATATTTTTATCGGCCCTAGAAGGGGCTAAGGGGCTAAGGGGCTAAGGGCGTGGGCGGCGGTTGTACGTCAAAGATGCTTTATTGGGCGGGACAAACAAAGCCTGCCAGGGAAAAGGGTGAATGGCAAATTTAAAGTTGTGCGGTTGCTGGAAGGACCCCGATTCCCGCCCGAATCCCGCCCGAATCAGGAGCTGGCCACCAACAGCTGCCAATGATGCAAACAAACAAAATGCTCCGGGCGGGATTTTAAAAAGCACTTTGCGAAGGCCAAGAGAAGATCGTGTGGGAAGTTGGGGACAGGGGCAGGGATAGGGGCAGGCACAGGGGCAGTCACAGGGGTTGGCACAGGGACAGGGACAGGGGCGTGGGCGTGGGCAGGGCGTGGCAACTGCCTGTGGCAACTATAAGCCGAGCGTGTGTGTGCTTTGGCCAGGGCAAAGGAGCGGCGAGGCGGTGGGGCTCAGGGCGGCTTGGTGGCAACACAAATTTGCAAAATATTGACAAGCGACTCGTCGTCGTTGCCGGGGCATAATTTAATAAATCAATATTTTATTAGCTGAAAAATATGCGTGTGCCGATGGCGGAGAGCGAATATTTGCCTGACATCCAGCTAAGAAGGGCAAGCACCACCGCATCATATTGGAATTGCTCTTGAAAGTGATGAATTTGTGTAATTAAATATCACAAATGCCAAATAAAGTCCCAACAAATCTTTCAATAATATGTCAGTAACAGACAATGTGACGTTTAGTATAAATATTTTTCTATCTCAGTATTGTTATGACAAAGGGTAAATAAATTGAGTCAATATAGGAATTTAGTTCCTAGAGTTAAGAAATTGATCTAGTTACTTGATTGCAGATGTACACTGTTTTAAAATTAAATACAGAAAATTAAAGGAATTTAAGTCTCAAAGAGAAGTTATTTATATAATTTCAAGTGGTTTTAATAGAATGTATATTACAATTAAACATTGTAATTCTTTCTCTTCCAAATATAGATATTATTTAGACATTTAAAGATGGATATACACACTTAGGGCTTTCTGATAATTCTCTGCCAGATTGTTGTTTTAACAAGTGTTTAAATGTTATGTAGGGATTCCTTTAAGTCAGGCTCTTGTCACAATTATTTCGCATTGTCCGAGGGAGAAGGATATGGCAGGAGGCCTGCGAAGCCTTTCAGATGGGTCCTGCACTTGAAGCGCGGCGGAGGAAAAGTTTTGGTTGTTTCTGGCGGCTCTACGCACTCGGCAGAAATGCTCAACTGGCTGCTCTTTTCATTACTTATTTCTTTATGACGCTAATGTCCTTAATTCGTCAGTGTTAACCTAATTTCGCAAGATGGCAAGTGCGACGCCGGAGGGAGCATCAGCGGCAAAGGCAACAGCAAAGGCAATGGCAATACGACGACAGGCCAGAGAGGAAAATAGAAAGAATTATGCCAAGAAAGTTTTCTATTTTGTCGCAGCGGGCAAAAGTTTTGCGGCCACTGCGACGACTCGCCTGGAAGTATACTACGTATCCTGGCCAAGTCCTTTGTGCGACACTCGCCGACTGTTGCCGCTCCCCACTCGACACTCGCCGCCACTCCTGCCACTCCTGCCGCTGTGGCCCCTCTCGCCCCGTGGGAGAGTGTGTGTTTTAGTGCGCATTCCCAAAGGCCATATAAATCATAATAATTTTGCAATGTAGCATTGGCCAAAGAGCATCCGAAGAAGCGCCGGCATATCCTTGTGGCATGTCTTTTATTTGCTACGTGTTGATGTCCTTTTGATGGCTCTTCTCCTGGCCCGTTCTCTATCACCGCGTCTGAGTCGGATTCGGAGTCGGTGTCCTGTGTCCTGGATACCATTCCCCCTCCGCGTATCGGGTCGGCCCCGGGGGCCAAATGACTGCCGCACAAACCGCCAAGCGACTAACGGAGAAAACGACCCACCGACCCACCGACCCACAGACCCTCGTCCTGTCCCGTCTCCGCTACCATTTCAGTTCAAGTTCCAGGCCCTGCTTTCTGGTCCTAGTCGTGGTCCTGCTCCTGTGCGTGCGTGCGTGCCGCCCTGTATTTGTAATTCCTGGCAGCATGTCCAGCATAAAAATATACTTAAGTGATTTCTCTTGATTCACTTACATAGATTTGGGTTACATTTGTGCTGGCCTGGCGCTGGATAGGATCTCCTATGTATTTTCGGTTCGCCCCGACGTTCTTCAAAGCAAATAAATAATTTTTATGATGGCATGCAGCCCACCCCAATCCATTCTGCTCCATTTCGGCCCTGGTCCCGACTGATCCTTCATTTAATTTCGCTTAAAAGCGTCAAAAGTTAAGCTGTAATCATTTAAATGATTTATTTAGCTTGATTTACCATATCCCTCAGATCTTTTGCTTGGCTTGACATTTCCTCTTTGTGGGCCACTGGGTTGCTTGGCATTTCCATTTCGGCCCTCGCCTCGCTCCGCTCCCTGGCCCGTCCCTGGAGATTTATTCCATCCTCGCACGGGGTTGGAGGACATTCTCAATCATAATTTGTTGTGGCGTCGAAGTGATTATAATAGATTTATATGCATATCGGATGCAAAAAGGTGAAATTTAATGTTTATTTTGGGTTGGCCGGAGCCGGACGAGGGTCCTGGGATTGGCGAGGGACTTGCTCCGCATAGAATTGTTTAATTTATGATTTGGCAGCGGGCGAAGTTAGAGATTGCCTTCAATGGCGACTCGTAAATAAGGAAAAGATTGCAAGAAATATGTATATATTAAAAGATGTTCAATTTATTTAAAGATTTCAGCCAACTTAAGATAACTTTAATTTATATTTGATAAATGGTCAGATCAATAAATATATTAAGAAAATACAGCTAAGAAATTAACTGAAATTAGCAAAGAGATATTTCTAAATCGAACCATTTTATTATTTTTAAAATACTCCTTCACATTTTTCTCTAAAGGAGGAATAAGCCAGCATTCCTAGTTAATTTATATTTGATGAATGGTCAGATCAATAAATATGTTAAAGAAATTCAGATAAGAAATTAACTGAAATTAGCAAAAAGATATTTCTAAATCGAACCATTTTATTATTTTTAAAAATACTCCTTCACATTTTTCTCTAAAGGAGGACTAAGCCAGCATTTCTAGTTAATCTCTCTTACCTAACTCTTACCTCTGGAAATATTCAGATATGCAGTGTAATCCTTCCTCCTCTCCAGGAAAGCTGCTCGGATTTCCTAAATTAATCTCTGGGGGAGAAAGGAAATCTCCTTTCGATAAATATTCGAAAATATGCAACAACTGCTAGCAACAAAAGCCAGCTCAGCGCTTATCCTTGACCTCAGAGCGAGTCCGAGCTTCGAGCTGCGAGTCATTAGGAGACTTTTGCGTTGCACACGAAAATTGTTTTAATTGTTATTTACTTTTCCGCTCTCTGCCCGAGGCAATAGCAACAATAGCAGCAGAATCAGAAGCTGAGGCAAAAGTGCTGGAAAACAGCGCTAATGACCAACTTTTGGCAAGCGGCGAACAAAAAATGCATGCCATGCATTGCAGTGTTGATCCTGCCCCTCGTCCTGGTCCTCGTCCTCGTCCTCGGCCCCATTCTTCAGCTGCTCCTGCTGTTGTTCTTGTCGCTGCTGTCGTAGTTCTAGTCGTCGAAAACACTCAAAACCCATTAGGCAACACTTTATGCTTAGTTTGAAGTTTGGAAACACAAAAAAAACATAGGCTTAAGGACATTCTAGACTTCACTCGACTGAAGTTTACCTAGCCCTTGCAGGAATTGAATTAAATTGAAAAAGACAAATATATAGTTGGGAAAAAGTGTTATTGATGATATAGGGGCATAGGAAGAACCTTAAAATATGTGAAAAAGATTAAAGATTATGTTAAATTATTGCCTTTAAATACTTTTGATAATGCAGTCAGTGTTATGCTATTTTTGGAGGTGCCCAGAAATCACTCGGGCTTGGAAATCCCTTTAAAAGTTGTCTAATAATATACAACAAATAGTATATAGTGATCTGAAACCTATGTGGATTTCAGGAATATAGCAAATCTACTCAATATACCCCCAACTCCTCCAGATGCTGAACATAAATACGCACACAAACAAGGCACAAAAAAAACAATAAAGAAAAAGTATCACAACGAGAACTAAAGAAGCGAAAAGAAATAACCTCGAGGCGACGGCGGGCCAAGTGAATTTTGCATATTAGCAGAGCAGAGGATAACATTGAGGGCGGGGTCGCGCGGGGAGGATATGTTTGCTGGCACTGTAAAAACACTCCTCAGTTTTACAGGCACAACTCCGAGCAGGGGCCCGCTTGCAGGGGCTGAGGTGCTGAGGGGATGGGTGTTGAAATAGGGGTGCATTCAAAATGCAATCGTCTTGAGGGGCGACAAGACGGCCTTGGCAAACCACCCTGCCCCACAACGCCACCCCCCGTGCAATGCAAATGAATGGGCCACGCCCTGGGGGCCTACGCCCAAGCTGAAGATTCTCCTACCAGATCTTACCCCCGAATTCGACGCCCCTGCGAAGGGCGACTGTGAGTGCGAGGGGGAAGCAGCTGCTGTAGGCGTTGCGTTTACATTGAAAATTACCCCACTTACAGTGTTGACAAACGAGCTGACGATGAGCGCACACAAACACCAGATGAAGATGAATAAGCGGCGGGGGAGGGCGACTAGAAGGATCACCCACTGCGCCAAGGATGAGCACCTACAGCTCGAAGACAAGTCCTTCTATGGAAAGAATCTGCGCTTATATACTTGTAAAATCGTTGTAATGTTTAATAAATACAAAAAAAGAAGTTCTTCTAAAAACCACACACATTACTTATAAGACATATTTAGAATGTTTTTAAAAAATACAAATTCCAATATTTTTCATAGCAAAAATTATATTATGTGATAATATTATAATTATCTTATACAATATTAATATTATTGTATTATTATTATTGTTATTATTATATAATTATATATTATATTAATATCCTTTAAGTGCCAAACATTTCTATTTAAAATGAACTTTTTAGCCCAAGTTCAAGGAAGTTAAAGTCTTTTAAGATCATATTCATGTAATTGTTAAATTCTGTATTTTTAGACAATTTCAAAAACTTTAAAAAGAAGTATTGGTTTTGGAAAACACTGTTGAAAAAAATAGCAAATTAAGCTAAGTTGGTTATGTGGGAATAGGTAAAAATGTAATTTATCTCCCAAGAAACCCATTTCTTAATTGTTTGTTTCATTAAAATGGATAGCAAGACGATAGTCAGGTGATAATATACGTCACTATAAGCAAACGCATTTCGGCTTCAGTTTCATTCGTGGAGACTTTCGTGTCTTAAGCACTTTAACCGCAGAGTCCCGGCCGACTGGCAGGCGTATTAACATAAATCGAATGCGCGCCAAAGGACGAACAGAGCCGCCTCGACTCCTTTGACACTCGCAAATCACTCAACGCCATGATAGATGTATTCAGCAAACGCCACCTTTTCAGCCCTTCCAGGCTCCGTCCCGGAGCTCCGTCCCTTTCCGCAGCATCGTTTAACGCAATAGCGCCAACTATAAATTTTAAATTAATTTTGAAGTGCAGCTGGAGCTGTAGAGCTGCAGAGCTGCAGAGCTCCGTTTGGCGAAGGCAACCCATCATCGGGATAAGGGAGGCTTCCTGGCGGAGGCAGTGTGTGGTGCTGGTGGAGTGACGACACACATGACACGCATTTTATTGCGCGTCAGTCGCCGCAACTGACAGAGAACGAAGCTCTGAGATGGGTTCTTCCGCTGCGTCTGAATCCTCTTTTAGCCCTTCCAAGGGGTACTAGGGAATATTAGTTCGGCTTGTCATATATAAATATAATTATAAAATAAATAAATATCCCATAAAAATATATAAATCAAGCGAGTTAACTTAAAATTCTGAAATATAAGTATTTTAGGTAATTTGTCTTACTTCCGTTAATTGGTAGCCCATAAATTAGGTATATTTAAATATTATTTTTAATATTACTCCCTTTTTAATATAAAACAGCAAATATGGATTAAGTTCCAAGTTGTTGATTAACTTCATCGATGCTATAAATATTTTGTGTGTGATAAGCATAAATCTAACTAGCTTGGGACTCATGAAACATACTGCTTTATTTTATAAATAATAAACGTTTGTAAACTACCTTTATCTAAAGAAATCCTAATTAATAGCAATTATTTAAAAAGCAGAAAGAGTTTCAAAGATTCATGTACATCAATAGTACGTATGTATTTTTTATAGTAAATGATTAAATATATGAACTTAGAAAAGGCAGATAATTTAAGCTCATTTTTTGTCTCAGTAGGGTATTTACAGCCTCGGCACAAAGGATAAAAGTTCGTATTTTTATGTTCCATTTTTTGGGTCTCTCTCGGATGACGACTCCTGGCTTCTTGAGCGCTTTGTTGTCTGTCATTACAAGTGCATAAATTATTGTAACCACATTTGGCGGCGACAGGGAGAAGCAGCGGAGCGAACCGAGCCGGAGGACTCCTCGTTGGCATCGGCGGGGAGTGGCGACGGCGAGGTGGTGCCATTGGTGTCATTGGTGGTGGCCATCGCAACAGTTGCCAGTTTTCAGTTTTCAGCTGCTGATGCCGCTGATGACATGACAAAATATTTTCCCAACTGACTTTTGTTCAGACCCCATCCCCGAAAATGTTGCTTTTGACTTTGATGCCAAAGCCACGCCAAATGTGTCATTCTCCACAGCCCAACCCGGCCCGAACACCACTTCGTTTTAGCCCACTTGAGCCCCTGGTCCCCACCGCCCCTGTGACCTTTGCGCAGTTGATGTCAGAAGGAGTTACGGATGCACGCAGGGTGCGTGTGTGGCTGCAGCCCCGCCCCTGCCCTTGGTCTTTTTGTGCATTTCATCGTAGATTCTATCATTTTCTACTCGCATGCTCCAGCAAATTTTGGAATTTTCAATTTGTTCAGAAATTTTTGTAACATCGCCCGAACGATGCCCTTGCCGCCCCTCGATCCACCGCCAAGAATTTATTGAGTTCTTGTCGGCCAGAGAAGGGGTTGCGGGTAAGTACAAGATGAGAACGCCGCAAATGGGCGGTGGGTACTCCGAAGTTTGCATCACTGCTTGGCCACTGCAGGATTAATCGGAAAATATTTGACTTATAGCCGGAAATTACACAAATGTGAGCATTTAAGGAGAGGCACAAATTAGTGGCATCCGTTTGCATGAGTTTTATATCTAAATATATATTTTATTCGGTCAATAGTACTAGAAAATATGTACGTATTATTCAAGTCAAGATACTTGTCGGAGGCTCGAACTCCACTCTCTCGTCGGCTTCACCCTCTGGCTTCTTCGCATCTCGTCGTCTTCGCTCGCTGTTATACTCTGATACTCGTAGGTTTTACTCGTCGTTTCTTAGCTTATTGTCGACTTGATTGTCATTCGCTCTTCATCTTGATCGTCGTTCGCTCGTCGTTTTCATTGTCGTCTTACTCTCATTCTCGTCGTTATCATAATTGTTTGTTCGGCGTCTTTACTCGTAATTCTGCTTTCAACCTTTTCGTTTTTGTGATCGCTTTACTCGTCGAGAATGTTATCTTTACTCGTCGAGATTCTCCTTAACCCGTTCGTCTCCTTAACAAGTCCTCGTAATTGTATCAATTTAAATTTCCTAATAAAAGTTCCACAAAATGATATTATATTATTAAAATAACCATTTCTTTCGCTAATAGCTAATGTCCATAATACAACTTTCATAGACCCTCTCCTTATAAGCTTATTTTGAACTCCCATTGACCAAGCTAATTTATACTTCTCCCCTCGTTTCCGACTCTTGACCTCCTCGCCCCATTCGAGTCGATTGAACCACGCACAAGGCCGAAATCAAAACTCAATTTGCCAAATGCCAACCATTATTTTATACTTATTATGCCCCTGCCAAACTGAGCTCAACTCGAGTCCAGATTTATCGCTGACCAAGACGGGCATAAATATAATTCAGATATGTATTTATTTTAAGCGAAAACTTTTGCCACTGCAGACGCAGCACGAACAAAAGATATAGAATGTATATTTATAAGCACTGTCAATAATAAAACGCTTGATAAATGCTTAGAGAATGTGCGCAGAAATGTTTTACATGCGAATTAACGCCATAAATTTGATGCCGCCAAACAAAGGGCCACAAGATTTGTTGGCCGGACACACACACACACGCGCAGCCGTTTGTGTGGGCCAAGAAAAAGTTTGATTGGAAAACACATTTGTGATTTATTTGCGCAAACATTTAATAAATTGCCCTCGGAATATATTTATTTTATGCGACTTTCTCGGACCGTCGGCCGGACTGCTCCACCCCGAAAGTCTCCTCCGAATTTCCTGCGCCGAGCAAATAACTTGATTAAAAAACCGCAGAAACCTATTTGAGGGCCCCGAACGACCGCAGCAACTGTTTGGCCTGCTCCTTCCCTCTTGGCCGCAATGTTATGGCCGCCGCAATCCGATTCGATGTGTAATTTAACACGAAATGGAAAGCGATTGGCAGGAGCCGCTGTGAGTGCGGCCCGTGTGTGCGGCGTGTCTGTGTCGGTTGACCAGGTGCCGGACACGGGCCGGCCTGGCCACCTGAATCCGGACCACACACCTGCCCAGCCGGGGCGCCCAGTTCCCAGTTCCCAGTTCGCATTTCCCAATGGCGCCTCCACGGGTCTCGGAATCTCAGTTGGGGCCGGCCAGCTACATTTCCGGGTCAGTTTATGGCTGCTGCCGGAGTTTACGGGCCAGAATCACATAATCCCAGGGGATTTGTCTTAGAGAAGGGCGCGGATAGAAATTGTGTGTGTGTTCAGCGGCGGGGAGGTGGAAGGATTTACGAATATTTCTATTTGCGGAATCTGTTCGCGACCAGAATTTGATACCCAGTCGGGCTCACAGAGAGTTAAGTCAACACTATGACAACCTGAATTGATGGAAAATCGAAAACAGTATCAAGAAAAGCTAAAATTCAAGGAATCCAAGTCGAAATTATTCTAAAAGTTAATTCATTTTGATGCACTAACCATATACATCCACATATCCTATCTTGAACCACTTTAAGTAAGGACACACTATTGAGAATCAATATTTTTTTAAGGTAAATTTGGTAGTCAAGCCCTTTTGACATTTCTAAGTCCGGCTTGCCCGATATTTTTACTCAATCATAATAACATTTGACTCCATTCATTCCTTCCCCACTCGTGGGAAATCTCCATATAGATCCTTGGAATGGTGGCCACATTTTCTGCAGACATTTTCGATTAAAATGCGCTGCATACTTTTATGCGCATATTCGCACAATCACTCACACGCACTCACACAGAGGCACACAGATTTCCATCAAGGACTTCCGCCAAGCCCACTTCAACAGCACAAATAATTAAGTTTTTTCTCTAACTTTTTTGGTGTCCTGGCACTTGGTAGCGGGTCTTGGTTGTCTCTGTGCTCCTGCTCCTCGACACGTAACTTTGAATGGGTAAAAACTTTTGCATTTCATGTCCTGTACCCACACACACACACATACAAGGGAGCACAGAGCGGAAGAGAGAGAGGGAGGGAGAGAGAGAGAGCGGTGCATAAAATGTTTGTAAGTGACGTTGAAATTGAGACACTTGTCGCTTAATTGTTTTTCGAGCTTCCACACATAAAAAAGGGGAAGGCGAACACTGTCCTTCTTCTATTGTTGTTTTTGCTGGCTGCCGAGACGTGCCAGGGAAATTGAAAAGGACTCTGCCTTTTGCCTTTTTTAGGGGAATCATTTACACTCCTCATTGCAGTGGTATTCCCCCGGATCCCCGTGGTATCTGTTCGGTGTGCTCGGCTTTTTAGAGCGTCGTGCCTGCGTGGGCGTGGTCCTCGTCCTGGGCCTGGTCCTGGGCCTGGGCCTCACTGCACTCGCCTGTGGTTACTCGTCTGCAGATTATTTTAAGTAATTATCAAGCGATTTGCGTAAAGGTCTTGAGTGTCTCAACTTCTGAAGGGGTCCCTGATGACGATGGGGGCGGGCATTAAGCATGTAAATTTAAGCAGCTAAGTGGAAGACAGTTGCATGTAATTGCGGTGGCAGGGTGCCAGGGCCAAAGGAGAACGACTTTTATATTTGTAAGCCATGAAAAGATGCAATTAAAGTGCAGTTAGAGAATGTTTTGTACCCATCGCGACAACTGCAGTTCAGAGAGAGCCATTTTCGTTATTAGTTCTCGCTTCGGGGTGATTTCAAATCTGGTTCCTTACTTACGAACACAAGAATTTACTTTTTTGTTGGAGTTTTCAGAAAGGATTTTCCTTTAACAAATAAATATATATTCCTTCCATTTAGAAGAAGTTGTATTTGTACATAGAGTGATAAAGTTTGTTGTTCTTATTGCCCTTAAATACATATAAATTGAAATATAAATTAAATCTTAAAAATTACTCATACGCAATGTTGTCAATAAAATTATTGCCTTAATAGTTTGCACAGAATCTACTTTTTTGCTGTAGTTTTCAGCATGGAATATAACAAAAAATAATTTAACTAATAAATAAATATTCCTTCCATTTAGAGAAGTCGTATGAAGTTTGTTGTTCTTATTGAACTAAAATACATATAAATGGAAAATATTAAATAAATCTTAAAAATTACTCATACGCAGTGTTGTCAATAATATGATTGCCTTAATAGTTTGCACAGAATCTACTTTCTTGCTGGAGCTTATAGCATGGAATATAGTTCAATAAATAAATAAATATTCCTTCCATTTAGAATAAGTCGTATTTGTATATAGAGTGATAAAGTTTGTCGTTTTTATTGCCCTAAAATACATATAAATTGAAAATATAAAATGATTCTGAAAAATTACTCATACGCAGTGTTGTCGAAATATTATTGCCCAAATAAAGTTGGCCAAAATTTTTTTTCTTAGTTTTTAAAATATTTTTAATATAATAAATAAATAAAATATTTTATATCCAACTAATTAAACTTTAAATGGTGAATCGAACCATATACTGCATTTTGTTTAAGTTCCATTTTTGGCCAAAATATGCTGTTCAGAAGACCTCAGGTTTACGCTTTTTTATGTCCTTAAATGGGGTTTTTATGTCCTAATTTTAAGAACATTTCAAGGTAAAAAATATTCATAACAAAGTCAAAACAGCCTTAAATTCAATTCGGAAAGCAGTTTGTGTTTGTTTTTATTTGGTTAATTAATTTGCATATTGAGTTTAGAGCTCAGAAAAAAATAAATTTTTTGCCAATTTTTGACAATTTTGTTTTTATTTGGTTAATTAATTTGCATATTGAGTTTAGAGATCAGAAAAATAATTTTTTTGCCAATTTTTGACAATTTTAATGATGTAACCCCTTATCATTTTTTCAAAAGATCAGAAAGATTTCATAGAGATCAGAAAAAATAAATTTTTTGCCAATTTTTGACAATTTTAATGATGTAACCCCTTATCATTTTTTCAAAAATTGGCCAAAATTTTTTTCTTAGTTTTTAAAATATTTTATTGCCAACTAATAAAGCTTTAAATGGTGAATCGAACCATATATGGCATTTTGCTTAAGTTCCATTTTTGGCCGAATTATGCTGTTCAGAAGACCTCAGGTTTACGCTTTTTTGGGTCCTTAAATGGGGTTTTTATGTCCTAATTTTAAGAACAACTCAAGGTAAAAAATATTCATAACAAAGTCAAATCAGCCTCAAATTCAATTCGGAAAGCAGTTCTGTGTTAGTTTTTATTAGGTTAATTAATCTGCATATTGAGTTTAGAGATCAGAAAAAATTGATTTTTGACCAATTTTTGACAATTTTAATGATGTAACCCCTTATCATTTTTTCAAAAATCGACCAAAATTTTTTTTACTTTGTTTTTTCCATATTTTACTCCTAAATAATTAAGCTTTTAACGGCGAATCGGACAATATACGGCTTTTGGCTGTCATTCCATTTTGGGCCAAAATATGCTCTCCAGAAGACCGCAAGTATGCGGATTTTTGGGTCCTTTAATCGTCATTTTTATGTTATAATTTTTGAACAAAG